>MEJB01000455.1:80500-116934 GCA_001752375.1 Rhazya stricta
CTTAGATTCAAAAGATCAGTCATCTTGATGTTCTTCCTAGTTTGTACTTGATTCCTGTCCCGCATCAAGAGCAAAAGCATGTGCAAATGCATGATAATCAAYTCCTCTTTCTTCATTTATTTTCAAAGCTTTTCTCTTACTTTAATTTGTTTCCTGGATAAGTACTCTGATCGAACACTGTCTTCTATCCATTGTATCCATAGCCGGCAAAACATGTGCAAGCACAAGATGATTATATGCCACGTATAGTCTCAATCTCTTAAAATGCGGCCATGCATATATAAGCGGAAAAACTAAATAACCACATTATATAGTTCTCTCTCTATATATATAATTATTGACACAAAAAACTAGTCGATCTAAACAGCAAAGATAGAAGCCATGACTGATAAAGCAGAACCGCTCCAAGAACTTGTATGGCTGAGAACTAAGTCGGCTAGGATGCAAGGAACAGGTAAAATTAAGAATCAATCATCGGACAAAGAAGAACAATCGAACAGAAGTAAACAGGCGAATCGACTATCGGCTAAGCAAGATAGAATTATCAGACCGAAGAAATCGAAAAACGTGTGGTCTACCAATCGAAGAAAGGGGACGGGAGCCGAGAAGGACGCGCAAAAGGGGAAAAAGAAGAGAAGTATAAATTAGAGAAGTTGAAAGAAGAGAAGGACAGCTCCATCAATCCAAAAATCAAGCTATTATCTTCAGTTTTATTTTCAATTTATGTTTTAGCAATGTTTAGTTAGCTTTGTAATGGCCTTCTTGCTTATTTTCGAACTTTTTAGCTATGTATCTAGGTGTCGTTATATTTCTTACATATTAATGATGCTTTTCTTGCCTTTTGAATTATTTTGATTCACTAATATGCTTTCTTACAGCTTTCTTTAGTATGGTTTTGCTTAATTGCTTTATTTATCTAGCTTTTCTTAAAATTTAGCTTAGTTGTTTTGTTTCCAATGTGCTTATTTAATGCTTTATGTGTATTTGCTTGTTGCTTTATAGATCCTAAAGCTTTATTGTTTACTGCATTGATAGTGTAAATAATTAGTTTGCTCAACTTGTCTAAAATTTAACTTAGTTGTTTTGTTTCCAATGTGCTTATTTAATGCTTTATGTGTATTTGCTTGTTGCTTTAAAGATCCTAAAGCTTTATTGTTTACTGCATTGATAGTGTAAATAATTAGTTTGCTCAACTTGTCTAATATTAGCTGCAGTTGCTCCTATTTAGCATAATTTATAGTCTTATTTTATATTTTCATTGTTTAAATTCATTGCTTTTCTTGCTACTTCTCGTACTTTTACCTTAACATATCTAGCTTAACTATAATATGCTTTGTTATCGGTTAGTACTTATTCTCCTTTAGCTTAGCTTGCACAATTATCCAGTTTGTTTGCTCATATAGCTCAACATAATCGGCTAACATCTCAACATAATCAGCAATTACATGCCTGATCAAATAATTGACTTGCACACTTTGTGAGGACTTACTAAAGTTAACTCAAGAACCTACTCAAAAAAGAGGTTGCTAAGGATCTGGGGAGTTGATGAGACGGCTAGCTATTTGAATCTCAAGCCTCGTGAACCTTTTTCCACCACAGACTATGAATTATCCTAGTTTTTCATAACAATTCTACTAGCATCTAGCTGGGGGGCAGGAATACATTAGCCAATATATAACTAGATAGACTCAGACAAATTCTGCCAGACACACGAAAGAGACTTGGAAAAATCAATCTCTACATGCACAATAGCAAGTACCGCCTCCCTAGAGGATTTACCAGGAGAAATACCCTCAAGCCAACTGTGTTTTCAAGTTGAAAGACTGCAGTCGCGAATTTCGATTTTCAGCCAGCAAATTTCCAAGCTCAGGCTCCACCATCAATTGATGTTAATACCATTGACAATACTTTCGGGAGGCAATTCAGCCTTGAATTTTGTTAGCTTAAGTAAGCTCTCACAAAGTGTGCAAATCAACTAAGATAACCAAGAAAAAATAAACATCGGTTTGCTACGTTATTTAGCAAAATGAACTTCTCCAGTTAACTATGATATTTAGCCAAATGAGCCCCTCGAATCAGGAAACAAATAAGCCGAGCAAACACAAAAAATATAGGCTGCAAGAACACCAAAAAGCAAAAAGATGCAATTAAGATAGTTAAAGCTAACGGAGTGATTATGCTAAGTGACTATGCTGGTGGAGAATGATGCTAGTTGATATGAGGCAAATTATAGTTATACTAAAGTAACTAAACTAGGATATACTAAGCAGAATATTAATAAAGTCATAAATTATACTACTAAAGTTGTAAATTATGTTACCAAAGGAGTAAGTAACTAACACCTAATAAAGCTAATAAATGAAAGCAAATAATACTTTAAATTCGTAACTATCGCATAAGAACATGTATCAAACTTTCATTAGCAAGCAAAGGAAATTGATTAACACTAGAAAGTTGATCACAAAGCTAGCTAAGTAATGAAAACATAGATAAAAACTAGTAAAAATGAAGATAATTTGCTTGATTGTTGAGTTGATTGTGGTTTTCCTCCGTTTTTGTCTCTTCGTATTTATACTCCATCTTGTAACGTTCTTGTCGGCTGGTGGTCAAGAAATCAGGGCTACTATTATGCAACATCTCCTTTTTGTGCTCTATTTTCTCAACCTACATCCACCTTGATCAGCTACTCGGTTGATCGTGCCCTGTGATTTTCGGTCAAGTGATTCTGATCTTATCTTGTTAAAGAGCAGATCACTTCATTTCACGTTATTGCTGACGATTTGGCTAATTTTTTCTCCTTGCTCGTCGGTCGATCTATTATGGTTCCTTTCTCTCTTCCATCAGCTACTGAGCTTTTTTAGCTACATCGACTGGTCTCATCCTGGGGTTTTTATCCATGCTGGTCCTGTTAGATTAGTCGTTGTCCTCAATCTCAGCTATTGACTTCGGCTATATTCATGCATCAACACATATTAATGATGCTTTTCTTTGCCTATGAGTTGTTTTGATCCTTTAATATGCTTTCATAAATCTTTCTTTAGTATGATTTTSCTTAACTGTTTTATTTATCCAACTTTTCTTASAACTTAGTTTAGCTGTTTTGTTTCCTATGTGCTTATTTAATGCTTTATGTGTTTTTGCTTGTTGCTTTGTAGATCCTAAAGCTGTATTGTTTACTGCATTGATAGTATAAATGATTAGTTCATTCAACTTGTCAGTCTTCTCTAATATTAGCCGCGGTTGCTCCTATTTAGCGTAATTTATAGTCTTGTTTTATATTTTCATTGCTTAATTCACTCCTTTTCTTGCTACTTCTCATACTTTTACCTTAGCATATCTAGTTTAATTGTAATTTGCTTTGTTATCGGCTAGTAGTTATCTCCTTTAGCCTAGCTTGCATAACTATCTAATTTGTCTGCTCATATATAGCTCAACATAATCAGCTGACATCTCAACCGTAGCTAGCAAGCAATTACACACCTGATTAAATAGTTGATTTGTATACTTTGTGAGGGTTTACTAAAGTTAACTCAAGAACTCACACTCAAAAAAGAGAATTGCTACGGATCTGAGGAGCTGATTAGACAGCTAGCTAGTCGGATCTCATGCCTCGTTGTGTTGAGAAGTTTAACATATCACGATCAAAAAGCTGATTTAGTTAAGCATTTTTAATAAATCAATAATAGTATACTCCTAATGTGGGCAATGGACAATTTAATGTGGGCTTTCCTGTATTCGGGAGTCTGATGGGAACAGATCATATAATGTTATATCCATTTTTGTGGTAAGCACAAAATGATATTTGTGAACCCATATCCTAATACAAGCTGAGTTTGCAGTGAAAGATAGAACCATTTCTATAGTTTTCAAGAGGTCAACTAGAGGTTGATGTGATGTCATATTCTGATTCCCACTTTTAGGTAGTGCATATGTTAGGAATCAGGTAGAGTGCATCAGTTTTTCTTTCTATTTGGGAGGCAACATTGACAGTTGTAACTAACTTGGAATACCATTTGTAAATGACCCACCAAATGCATCTCCCTTATTTCTAACAGGGCATTCATTGCGTTAAAASCTTTAAATAAACGGGAAGGACTTAATCTACGCATCTAATTAATTAATGTACTAAATTTGTATGCATATGCAATATTACTAACCTTTGGCTGTCAAATAAACCCACCAAAAGAATAAATTTCTCTTACCGTCATTTGTTTTATTTATAATATTCGAATTTAATTTAAGGAATATTAAGTAAGTTATCACTTAAATCAATAATTATTGATAAGTTCAGTATGTTTAATAATATAATAAAATAGTTAAACATATAAATAAATTCTATGTCCTAAATTAATTAAAAATATTAGAAAAATGTATATTTAATTTGACTTTTTGGGACCCACATGGGTGGTATGAAGATGATATAAAGTTCAAATTGGATGGAGTTGTGAAATGAAAACTTTTGGATTAGAATTAATGATTTTTATCATTATCCGAGGGCATCGGAGAGATTACCATTAGTTTAGTGGGCCTGGTTATTTGATAGCTTGAAATTCTAGATTCATTTAGCCCGTAATCAGATTCACGTAGTTGGATCGAGTCTCTTAATTGGGCCAAATCCAGTTTATAGTAAAAGGCTGAATTATACCACTAAGCAAGCTTGGCCTCAACCAATGAGTTTGGATTTCTAAGGTTACGAATGTTTGGCTTTTACGAAGAGGAAAGTACATATATTGATTTGAAAATCATGGTCCGCACGTTATCATTTTCTTAACCTAATGCATCATTATCACCTAATCATCAATTGTTGAGTAGTTACTATAATTAATCTCCTATTAGATGAGATATTGCTACCAATTCTTGTTATACTTTTTTAAGTTTAGAAGATCCAGATTTAATCACACATTCTTATTAGATTGAGTCAAACATGCCTTATTATAGTTAAATACATATTGTCTCTGCTGCTATAGCTCAATTGTCATTATCTTTTTTACTTAGTAATTGATTGTTTTCTTTGACTATTTGTATTCAAACATTTGGCTCCAATTACTTTAGCATTCCATAGTCATGGGCTCAAGATGGAGCTCTTGAGGCACGTGTCCCAGGAATATTTTGTTAAAAAAATTGATTTTATATTTGCTTCGATCATCGTAAAAAAAGAAAACCTCTCTTTTTAATGTCGTAGTAGAAAAAGAAAATCACTCTTCTCAAACGAAAAATCCCTCTATAAAAGAAGAAGAAGAAAAGTTCCTTTGCAAAATTCTTTTGTGATTTTTGATTGTGCCTCACCAGTTGTTAGGGTATGAGTCCACCACTGATGAGCCTGAAGGAACTTGTCCTATATTAAGCTCACAACTTATACCAACAATTGTTGATAATTCATTAATTGTTTGTTGCAGGTGATTAAAGGTTCAAACCTAAATTCTCTTAACATGAATGCACAAAAATATTGAAAGGGGTTTGAAGGGTCTGTTCTCGATTATTGAAGTTTTTTTAAGCGATCGGAAAAAAATTGATATTTTTAACTTGATTAATAAGCAAAAGTTTTTGAAAATCATCGACAAAATAATTTTTYGAAAAGAATTTATAAAACTAAAATAAAGAATAATTAAAAAGTTTAAAATAACTTATTTTAAACAACAAAAGATAAAGCAAAATTAATGTCAAATTGGTTTGTCRTGGTTGGGATGAAGAAGGGTTGAATTATAATTAAAAACACTCTATCTTCTGACATTGGAATATGTCTTACTTGGAGATAAAACATTGACTTTGATTTTGGTCGACTTCAAAGTCAATATTCATAATTAATTTAATCTTTAATTTAATTAAAAGCAATWAAAAAATATAGTTAAAAAACTGTACGGTATCTTTCCTCTGATACGTAATAAWTCTAAGACTTCTGTTTAAATTGTGATAGAAGAATTAATATGATTTGGAGTTTTCTGYAGTTGTCAAGTCTGCCCAAGTAACAGTATTTAATTTTGTCTAAAAAGAATAGCAGCATAGCGACAGAAACGCGTTGAGTGCGGCCGTCGTGGCTGTGATGTTGAGGAGGTAAAGATTGAGGAGCAAAGCGGGGATTTAGAGCCATTTGAGACCGACGATAGACTAGACTGACACATGTTGAAATTTAGCAGATGGCTCAATACAAAACAAGTTCCTGAGGTGCTTAGAATTATTGTGAACAAATTTCCCCGACGAAAACACTAGTATCTCAKGCAATCAAGAGAGGGACTTCTCTTCGATTTGGGGTTCTTTAAGAAAGGAGGGGTTCGAATCGAGATTGTGTTTGAAGGATTACATTGTATTCCACTACTAAAATTCTTGTTTTTTTTTTGAAATCTGTACAATATAAAAAAAGTAAGATAACATAGCTGCTTGTATTTTGCAGAAAATGTAATAACAATGTCAASGCAAAGAGCTTGCTGAGATCTGATTGCAGAGGGTCAAGATTGCTGCAGTAAATTGATTCGGCGGGACAATTTGTCGTGGGACAATCTCTACTGTTCTGTTGGGGTCAAAGGGTCCTTTAGAATGGAAGAGCCACCGCCCACCAAGAGTAAAGAATATTAACTGCACCAACCCAGCAGAAGAAGACGATGGAGGAGGAGGACGCAGGGCCCCGTTTGTGATGCYGTGAACGCTTCTGATMTKGTGAGCTTTGCCAACCGTATCATATTTGACATTTAGAACAGGGAGAGACTCAGTCACAACTTCGAGATTCAATAGGATTGTCGGACTTTGCCGACAAATTTTTACTACTCCAAGTACTGTTAGACTTTCATGGAGAGAAAAGGACCAAAATCATACTTTTTCTTTACTTCGTATCTCATCTCTCACCGGTCACCCCAACACGTGCAGAATGTGTTAAAGAGCCCCATCCACTTTTGGTGCTAGCTTATTTTTCACTCCATATCAAAAGGGAAACCCCATGATTTTCTTTGTAAATCTTATGTTTACTCATCTCGTTTCCAGCAGAAAGATGTCATTTTTGTTCATATTATTAGTYACCAACTTTGTGCCCCTAATTTCAAGTCTTCCTCCTAGATCAAGAGAAAGCACATTCTTTTGTTGTTTTCTRTCACACTGCATTACCATTTTGGTTAATTTATAAGCAGATGCAGCGCCAATAGCATTACTGACTTTTTTTATAGTCTTCTCAAAATTCTTACACGTCAACCGTACAACTCCATTCCCTCTCTCCTCCACAAGGTCCCCCACTTGCGCAAACACAAATGTTAAATCAAAAAACTGAAGCAAAGACTTCTATCCGTCGATGGGAAGTTTTCCACCTTTTCCTTTCTCTTTCTTTTCCTCTGCTACTAGTCTACTACGTTGGTAGAAAAGATTGGAAGTTTCACAATTTCTTTTGGTTTTGTCCTTGCGCGGCTTCTCTGCTCAACCACTGGAAGTTTCGTCAGTTGAATATGAAGTCTCTACGCCCTCTTCATTTCTTTTAAAACATTTTCTCTCAAAATTGATCATGAATGTATAGAGGTTTCTCTAGACATAAATGATCTGATGTATATTGTGGTTTTGATTCAAGATCGACTGGAGGCTCTTCCGAAATGTCTGAAMAAGCAAAAGTTCGTCTAGTTAGGTGTCCGAAGTGTGAAAACCTGCTTCCRGAGCTTAATGATTACTCTGTTTATCAGTGCGGTGGGTGTGGTGCTGTCCTAAGAGGTAGGTTTTCTTCAGTTTCTGTCTCCATTTCTTCTTTATTCTTTCGRGTGTATTTGATAGTTTGCTTCCATGAAAACCTGCAAAAGAGTGGGAATTTTGTAAAAGTTRTTTACTTTATGTGTATTTTTGTACTGAGTTTASTTGTGGTCTGTCCATTCTTCTGTTGCATCCTGGAGATACTGAAATTTGTGACGCAGAAACGTATTTTGCCTTTCTTTCCCATGATTTTTGCTTAGTGAATTCATATCTTCTTCGGAATAAAAAAAAAAAGCCGTGAAAAATGACACCTTCTCATTCTATCTAAAAATTTACAGCTAAGACAACGAAAGGCGAAGTTGATGCCTTGTCTGAGAAGTCTGATGAAGAAAGGAATGGAGGGATTTCCGAGAGATTTTCTGAGAAATCTCAAGATATTGATGTATCTGAGAAGAGAATGAAAAACTTAAGTGATGCATCTGAGGATGATGTCAAGTCAAAAGATAGTACCTTTAGCAVGGAGAGAAGGAGGTTCCTTAATGATGGAATTGAAAATTATGGGACTAGTTCTATGGCTRGACTTGGTAAGAGGATTGTCCAAGATAGTAACGGGYTAGATAAGAATAGAAATGGAGTAAGTTACACCAAAATGGAAAGAGAATTTGAGAATATGAAGCCACAAATAGGGAATGCAATGGGRTTGCAGAAGTCCCTGGAAGTGGCAGATAGGAGAATTAGGGAGAGTGAGATTGAGGACTTCCGGAGGGCTCAAAGAATTGATGAAGTAGGTATGAGATACTCAACACTAAAGTATCCAGAAGACGGACGATTGAACTATCGATTACATGGTAGATACGGTTATGGAGAGCCTCTGCAGAAAAGGAATGAAATGATGGGTTTTGATGAGGTTGCCTATCCTGGAGATGATCGAGCTGAGCTTTTGCGGAAATTGGATGAACTGAAAGATCAACTTAGTCGATCATGTGATTTAGCGGACAAGCCAAAAGACAGGATTCCTCTTGATAGGAGGATGGTTCCCCAAGATCCTTATGGTTACTCTGATAAATGGTCTCCTGAGGGCTATCCAGTAATGGATAGGGCTCCAACACCATATTCTTTTCCTGATAAATGTGCTGCAAGACCTTCGTATGTACACCACTATTCTGAACCCTCTCCGTCTATGGATAGGCATGCAATGGTTGGGTATGGCTTTTATCMTCCCACACATACTTCTGGCGGTGTCCATGAATTTCAGGATCCCTTGAGGCCCCAGATGCTCAGGAGACATCAACACCAAGCTTCTGCTCTGTACCAACAAAAGGCATCTCATGCACACTTTTCTGGACCATACACTGATGGAAATGTAGTTCCTGCTGATTCATTTGAGCCATATGCACCTACCTTAAACCATCGCCACTCATCATGCTCTTGCTTCCAATGCTATGGTAAATATCAAGTTCCACCCCAACTTCCACCARAYGAATATGGTGATAGACGGTTCTTTGATGGTGCAAAGGACCTGGCACTCTATCATCGTGAAAGTCCTCATGAATATGCCCCATGTGATTACAGTACAAAAATTTCTGATCATCCATCTTTTCAATCTCACAGTTCTCAGTCCCTGACAAGATGGCCAAGTGATCTCAATTCTGAAGTGAATGATTCTGTTCGTTCTCATCCTTCGAGGGTGCTGCTAGGCAATAGTGGTCGTTGTTGTCGGCCCTTAGCTGGTGGTGCACCATTCTTGGCRTGCAAAAATTGTTATCAGTTGCTGCGACTACCCAAGAAACTGTTTATTAATAATACAAAACAAAAGAAAGTAAGGTGTGGGGCATGCTCGTCATTACTTGTTTTAGTGGTTGACACCAAAAGACTTGATGTTTCTGTTTATGCAGAAGCAAATATAATTAATGCAAAGGATCATTCAAGCCGAACCAGGAATTTTAGTGAAGGCAGTTCATATGGCCATGTTCATCCAAACGGAGCTAGCATGAACTTTTCCTCCGAAGATTATGGTAATTCTGGTTTTGATTTCCAGTCAATGGATAGACAACTTGGATCACAGTCAACTGACCCGGGGGGCTCCAGCAAGTCCTGTGATATCAGGAATCCGCATTCTGCATATTCCTCTTCTTCTGATGAAAAGAACAACCTGGAAAATTCTCCTGTTGAAAGAAAATATTCAAATTCTGCTGATTTTCCAGTTAGGAAAACTTCTCCACCTCCTGCAGGTTCACCACTTCAAGATTACTTTGATTATTCTAACAAATACCATGTTGGTAACCGCTTTGGAGATGGAAACATAAGTGGCCGTTCTGAACAGGATAAAGCAGCTCCAAAGAAGACCACCTTGGTGGAAATTTCCTTAAAAGATGCATCGGCTACTGAGATTGAGATGTCATCCAATGAGTACTCAAATACTGGGACATCGTTAGACTCTGGTGAAGTAAACAAAGAAGGAGATCAACTAAGASCCAATAAAGCAGCTGAATCATTCTTTGTTGGTATCATGAAGAAGAGCTTTAGGGACTTCAATAAATCCAACAGCAATGTTGAGCAGGAAAAAGCCAATGTCACAGTTAATGGGAATCTTATACCAGATCACCTTATTAGAAAGGCCGAAAAGCTAGCTGGACCGATCCATGCTGGACATTACTGGTAAGTCTATGATAAATGCAATCYTCAATATTATGATTGGTTCTGATCAGTGTGGAATTTCGCACAACAAGYGATGAATCCCCTTTATGCTACAGCTTCTGCTATGTATGCAACTAGCCCAGAAAGTAATGTTTTTGTGCTTACTGTACTTTGCCCCATTTTTCCTGTACAAGGTATGATTTCCGAGCTGGATTCTGGGGTGTTRTCGGTGGTCCTTGTCTTGGCATACTTCCTGTAAGATTTTCTATTACCTATGAAGAGATATAATTTGATCATTCCCAGATCTGATGCATACAATTCATTTTCTTGCAGCCCTTTATTGAAGAATTCAACTACCCTATGGCAGAAAATTGCTCTGGKGGGAAAWCTGGTGTTCTTGTGAATGGTAGAGAGCTTCACCAAAAAGATTTGAATTTGCTGGCAAGCAGAGGGCTCCGAACTGAAAGAGATAGATCTTACATTGTTGAGATTTCTGGAAGAGTCCTGGATGCRGACACTGGAGAAGAGCTGGAAAGCCTTGGCAAACTTGCTCCAACGTAAAGCCAGCTCTCTTATTAAAGCTTTCTTGAGTCCTTTCTACTTTGACTGCTTTTATTTTATATTATTTTTGTTTTTATSTTGGGTGTGCCTATGAATCTAAAGTTTAGGTTAATTCTGGATGACATTTCTAATTAAATCACTCTGACATCCTCGTTTAACCCTCTCCACACCAGCACCAGAAAGATCACAATCAAATATCAGTGCTATCTGCTCTCGCTATCTGTATTCTTTTTTCTATCAATAGCACTTTATATGAACAAATCTTCTATAAATAGGACTTMACAATATCTTGGAATTATAGATAGGCCCACTCTATGACGTTTGAACTATTTGTAACCAGTGGAAGTTTGTGACAGAATTGAGAGATTGAAGCGTGGATTCGGCATGAAAGAGCCAAAAGCAAGGGCATAGCTGATGGCTTTTCCAGATATCACAGGCTCACATTGGTAAGATGAGTTGGGGAAAAAAAAAAAAAAATTCTTTCAAGTTAAAGAAGGGTTGTAAAAGGTCTTGCATTATTATTACTAAGAAATTGCTGTCCTGTGGTGGACACGAAAAGGTGCTTTCCCCACTGTGGCTTGAGTTTCAAATTCCTGGTTTGGTTGTGAGAAATACAAGAAGTGTTCTAACCTCTCTTCTGCTTTTCTATTTGTAAAAAATTTTACCTCTCATATTATATGGTTGAAATTTGAAGTTCTGGATTTCCTTGCTGCTCTTGTTTAATTGTAGTAATATGGAATTACATTTAGGCTACCATAAGTTTTTGAAGCGGTWCTTAATGGTTTAAACAACAATATCGAGGATCATTTGGTTCGCTCAGAAGGGACCTTGCACCTTGTTAGAATGAATCTTCATAGATGTTTGCAGGGTTATAAGAGATCATGGTAAATATTTACAACGAATGGACTACTATCTGGATTGGACAAGGACGACTTCCTTGCTCACTTGTAAGTATGAACTTTAAAATCACCCTAGTCTTGGGAGATTCGCGATGGTAATCACTGTATTTGCTTGCATAGAACACCATTACTAGAATCACCTAATTCAGGTCCTAGGCACTCAGGAAAGSTTCATCAACCTTAAAAACCAGATGGGACTTTCTTGATGAATTATCTATATAAACCTGTTGCAGCTGTTGTCTTCTATTGCTAAGCTTTGGATCCTAATCTTCCCTACGGCTACAGGTCCATGATACCAATCTCAAGCTACCGAATTTGATGACACTAACATGCAGATCTATTCTTGCATTATAACTGCAAATGGTGATTCATGTTCTCTATGTACATCTCTCATGTCATGCCTGACAGTTCGTGTATAGTTCATAAGATCCATCACGATTCTATACGAGAAATATCATTACATTTAACTTGGAAAAAGGTTAGATGGATCCCTTTTTCTTATTATTTCTCCTGAAAGAACAGAGATTATGTGTTTGATTCCGCCAGAATGATAGGTCATGAAGCCCATAACAAAATCCCTTTCAAGTTAGTTCCGCGTTCTGCTGCTCAATCTTTTCTCCGCAGTGTGGGTGGCTCTTATGCTCCTTTCCTTTCTCGTTTCCTAAAAGCCTTTCCTTTTCCATATCTTTCGTCTGAACCCCGACATTGTTGGTTCAAAGATTTAAGATTATAAATCCCTTTCAAACATTCACCCCGACAGGAAAGAGTGTTCATATTTGACACATATAAAACATCAGGTTACATAGATTTTGTTTGGATCTGTATGTGGACAAACCTTTATTTCCTTGTAAAGTTGTTCGATTTCCCCCACCGCTATAATCAATTAATTACTCGTTTAAGTGTAGAGAAAGAGTTGGAGAATCTAAGATTGACCTCTCACCTTTTTGAGCTCATTATTCCACACCTTCTTGTATATCAAATCCAAACAAAGCTCCAAACTTGACAACAAAGCAAGTATTAGAGAAAAGGAGTTAATTAGCCAATTATGAAAACACTTATTGAAAGCGTATAAGTTCTTGAAGTGGGACTGAAGCAATGGAATTTGGAATTCTTTAGACTGCTTCACTTCCTTTCTCTTTTAGGACAAAAGATGCCTRTAAAAGCACTATCAAATGCTTGTAAGTAAATTGRAATATTACTTTTTTATGTGTYGAGCTGYATTCGTGATTTTATTACTTAAATTTTGTCATTCTTAATACGTATAATAATTTCTTCGATTGAAACATTATATACTTTTCTAATTTTAATAAAAGTATTTAAATTTAACTTTTAATTATTTAAACAAATTATAAGATTGATAAAATTTCCATAATTATACATATACCCCAGACAATTTAAGAGAAGAAAGTGTAGTCCAGCCAGGCATGGGCGACACAGAGAGTTGTGATGGTGATGAGAATTGACAGAGCAKGTGCAYAGAGARCCACGAACCCATCTTTAGTTCTCTTGTCACATTACAAGATTTTCATGAATTCTTTTTAATTTTTTATTTTTGGTCTAACAAACATTCCTTTTTCTTCGCCATATTTTATTGCATTTGTAGTTGGGGACTCTAACTTTCAAGATCTGGCATCTCCAATTATTTATTTATTTATTTATTAAGAAAACATACTTATTGSATTTGTAGCTGATTTATTCATCAACTATGATAACATTCGAGATTTATAATTTAATTATCTAAATTATGGCATAAATACATTTGCTATTACTCGAGCTGAATAATTTAGGATTGTGATGACGTCATTTTGGCATTGGAAAGTACAACTCCTTGCAGCGCTTTGTCAGCACCATATGAATGAAGCAACTAGTCCCCTGACCCGGAAATTGGGTTTCACCGGACCTGTAAATGGCCAAGCGTGTCCGGTTTGTCGGAACCTAATTTGACCGGAATCCAACCAGCAGAGAGGTAAATTGGATTAAGACTTTCAGTATGAGGTCACCATAGACATTGAACGCCTTATGCTTATTATTACACGAGTAGAGAATTTTTAATTTCAAATTTATTTCCTCCACAAGATGAAAATTAAATTTCTCTCTCATATATAAAATCCTTATTTAATATAATAAAATTAATAATTGTTATATTGTTGAAAAACGCATTAATTTGAGGTCCACAGATTAAAAACTCCTACTCTGGGTGCATTAATATAGTGACAAATATGAGTATAAAATAATATTTGGATTATTTCCAATCCGAAAACAGGAAAATGTGGATGGAGTTTCTTGAATTTTTATCATTGATGACCTCCCGAGAAGGGAAGGAAGCAGGTCCGGGAAAACGGACACACAAAAGCAAACAACGTCACCTGTAACATTCAACTACCTCTTCGCAACCTTCATTATGAGTCCTCTTTCTTTTATTCTCTTCTTCTTTTTCTCTTTTCTCATTTCCATGATTTTTCGGCTTTATCAGTAACAAAGCCATTTCCGGCTGGTACTTTAGCTCTTAACTGTGCTTTTCTTTATTTCATTATCTTCCTCTTTCTGTTCCATTCTGTTAAGGAGACCTCTGTATCTGTTTCTCTCTTTTTAGGGTCTTTCTTACACCCAAAGATATGAAACGCTTCCTTTACAACCTCAACAACAAGAACCCATTTTCATTCCTTCTTGTAAAGTTCGCAGTGTTTTTTCTGTCTCTGGGTCTTGTTTATCGTCTATTTTCCTCCAGTTTTGTACAGTTTTCGCCTGCTGTGCTTACGGATACAGCATCTGATGTAGCCGAGATATTCCCACCTTCAGTGAGTGAGTGGCCGCCAGTTTCCCCTATTGATCCTCTGCTGAATGGGGACAAGAGCACAACTTCTCGAAATGGTTAAACTGATTTTCCCTCTATTTCTTCTTTCTAACCCMTGCATGAATTAGTACTCTGTCTGCAAATTTTTTTTTTTTCCTCGGTCGCGGGATTTCTGAGTTAAGCTGATGTTTTATGTTGAGATTGATTTTCAATCTTAGCATTTTAGCTTGTTATGGAAATGTGATATTTTAGTAATGGTGTGAAGAATTTCTAATTTGTGCAGAAATTTACATAAATTAAGTGGCTTTCTGAAGAGCTCTGTACAGAGTACCGACTCTTTTCTTAGCTAAATATGAAACTATTTTTGGTAAAGAATGAATCTTTCTCCATTTCCCCACAGTGGACCAGTGGAATATGGAAAAGGGCCAAAAAGAGTCATTCACTTTTTCCATAAAGAAGGGCTTTATTTTGCGTAAGGCTTTAAAACTTTCTTGTTTTATTTCTTTTGTTTTCCTTTCCTTCACTGGCAAGAAGGTGGATTTTCGTGTTTGGTAACTGTTGCTTTGGATTTCTCACAGCATGCTCTGTGAGACATTTTTGTTCTGATACTGTTTCTTTGGATGATATTCCACCTTAAAGAACTCCTTGCAGACTGCAGCTTATTGTTCAATATATTTCCTTGTTGCAGCGAAATGTAATTTATTCATAGGCGAATGGGTTCCAGATCCTAGCGGCCCATATTATACCAACAATACCTGCAATTCAATTGAAGGTCACCAAAATTGTATGAAGAATGGACGCCCTGATACAGGATACTTGTCCTGGAGGTGGAACCCCAGAGACTGTGATTTACCCAAGTTCGATCCGACAAAATTCCTTCGTTTGATGAGAAACAAATCACTGGCTTTTATTGGTGATTCAATAATGCGTAACCATGTGCAATCATTGCTTTGCACTCTTTCTCAGGTACATTTCAGGTTTTTTTTTTTTCTTTTTTTTTCTTTGAAAAGTTCACACATACCTGCATATGAGTTTGTTCATATATTTATTTACTAATGTTTGCAAAATCAAGTTTGATCTCATAATTAAGGCCTTCTTTTAATTTTTAAGTGTAATAGTAAATTTCATGCATGTGTAATGCCATAATTAACATAGATTTCCTTTTAGATTACAGCTGAGAAAGGTTCTTCATTGTAGGAGAGTGGTCAGATTCTAGATCAATTTTCACTTAAGTCTTTCTGTTCTCGGTCTCTCCTGGAGCATTGCTAATGATTTGTGACCCTCACCTGCAGAAAGCCACCTTCGCTTTACTGTTGTAGGAAGTGAACTGCTTGATACCTACAGCGGCAGTGACCATGGCAACACTTGCATGCAGCGTCTCTTTTACCTTTTTATCTTTTGGGGCAAACAAAATTTTCTCCTCATTCTACATTTCATGTTCAGTCTTTTCTAAATGTTAGTACATGTTCCAGTAATAACATGAGGTCCTGTGTTTCTTGAACTATAATATAGACTGGACAGTTCTATTATAGATATTACATAGAGTTCAGAGGCATTTTGGATGTAATAATGCACGTCCTGTATATGTCTTTGTTCATCCTAGAAGRGGCCGTTAATATTCAAAATCAGTTTTCAGTGGCTCCAAGTCTTTTACATATTTAGCTCCAGCTTTTAGTAGGAGACGATCTATTAAAGTAATCTTGACGCTGAAGTTAGCTCATCTACAAGTGAAAGGGAAAGAGTACAAAGCAGTGCCACATTAAGTCAAGCTCTTTGATAGTGGTTGTTAGATATGCTTTAATTAAGCAGCAATCTCAAGGGTCTTCTTACATCTGCATCAAGGTTCCAAATATACTTGCTTTCCTGCATACTTTGGAAGTTCGTACTGAATTATATCTCTCATTGAAGGAAAAATAGGATAGTGTGTCCTGCTGTTATTCCTTCTTATACTATAAAAGGGATGTTCATTTTGACAGGCAGAAAAAAAGTCAAGATAATTATAAGATGAATCTCAATTTCCATAAAAGGCTGAWATATGCAAAATATTTAAAAAATTAAGCATTGAAAATGCAGATTACCTGCTTACCACTCGGGACTATGATTCTTGTGCRTCTTTTTCATTTTTCTCCATCACAAATAATCGCCCACAGGTTCAAATTCCAGCTTAATTGATCCAGATAATTCAACATAGTTGATGCCCTCTCTGCTGGCAAAAGTATCTTGGTATTTATTAGTGTCTCATTGCATAGAGTTTGTTGAGAGGATTTATATATGATMAAATAACTAACATCCTGCAGGTGGAAGAAGCTGTTGAGGTCTACCATGATAAAGAATATAAGAGTAAGAGATGGCATTTCCCTTCTCACAGCTTCGCCCTCTTGGTGGTTTGGTCTCCTTTCTTAAGTAAAGCCACAATATATGAAGATGACAATGGAGTGTCAACAGGCATAATCCAACTTCATCTTGATCAACTAGATACAGTTTGGACTTCGCAGTACAAGAATCTTGATTATATATTGACTGCTGCTGGAAAATGGTTTCTCAAAACTGCAATTTATTATGAGAACAACACCATAGTAGGCTGCCATAACTGCCAGGGAAAGAACATCACAGAAGTAGGATTTGAATATGCCTACCGCAAGGTACTGAACTCTACTCTAAAATTCATTGCAAGTTCAACGCACAAGGTGTATACATTCTTCAGAACCACCACTCCTGACCACTTTGAGAACGGAGAATGGAATACTGGTGGTTATTGTAACAGGACAAGCCCGTTTAAAGAAGGTGAGGTTGACATGAATATTGTAGATCAGATAATGCGTACAATCGAATTAGAAGAATTTGAGAGGGCAGCAGCTATAGGATCTGAAAAGGGTTTGATTTTCAAACTATTTGACACAACCAAGCTTTCTTTACTAAGGCCTGATGGGCACCCAGGAGCCTATAGGCAATTCCATCCATTTGCAGAAGATCAGAATGCAAAAGTTCAAAATGATTGTTTGCACTGGTGCTTGCCTGGGCCAATAGACTCTTGGAATGACTTGATGTTGGAAATGTTGCTGAGCAGTTGAATACTAGGTCGAGGGCAGAATCTATGTTCCTTTGTTCATTGGCAGACTTTTACAACCTTGATTTACAGTCCTAGAGATGAGAAAAGAGGCAACTATTCTCCATCTTGAATCGGTGTACCATGAAGAGGTAATCACAGATTTCTTTTCTGAGGTTTAGCCAAATTTTGAACCACTGGCGTAGTATGTTGTACTAATTAGGGCGTGGCTTAGCATGATCAAAAGCGAAGATCCCTTGTAATCATTCTTTTGCAATACAAACAAATTCAAGATGTATATTACGTGAACTTGGTATCAATTACCATGGCTCTCAAGACGCCAGATGGAATTGTAGCAAGTGGGTCACTTTGGTTAAATGCAGGACTTTCATCTAGCAAAATCCCTCTCCTGAAGTACTTAAAAGAACAATCCTTGATGCATGAATGGCTTCTGGATACCTCTGCAAGTGTTCGTATTTCACTCTTGAGATTGATGCGTATTTTACCCCACAGTAATTTAACATAATTAGCGAGGTAATACGTTGGAACCTGAGAGGGGAAAACTTGAATGCTTATGTGCACTTTGCTAATAAATCTTCCCTAGATTTACAATACAATACCTGCACTGCTACTAGAGAATGATGTCAATGTAAGCGAGCCTAGTGAATAAATTCAGGTCCCTTTCCAACTTTCTTTAGAATGTAATCAGTATCTTCAAGCTAAAAGTTTGTCCAGAAAAGCAACCAAAGGAGTCACGTTTGATGTAACAGACAACCACTAAAAGCCAAGCTTGAATCACATTTCAGATGCACTTAGGGCAATGTTTTAACCACCCGATTTGTCACTCAATAAAATTAATTCAAGGTAGATTTAAATTGTGTTTATAGAGTTTAACTTTTACTCAGACGAATGTTTGATCTAAGCTCTCTTAATATAGCTCTAGAAGGAGAAGTCAAACATAAAACCTTACTTTGACTAGCAATCCACTTATCAAAGACAAATTTAATATTCTATTTAGTACTTAAACTGAATCACTTCCGAATCATGAACTTGTTAGATTAAGATGATTTCATAATAGAATTTAGAGTATAATAATATTTCAAATGCTTTTTGAATTATTTTATAAATTTTATGTGATTGATTTAACCCATACAATTAGATTTGCTTAAATTTATAAATGTAATAATTTTTTATTTATGAGGCAAAATTTATTATATCCACCTCCCTTCTCTTTTCCTTCTCCATTTTTGTTGTTATGGATAAATTATTAATCTATGAATAAAAATGATACATAATATACAAATGTTAGATTATATTTATTTGATTATTTACATTTGTAGTCCTTAAATAATTTCCTTACATTTTGTTACTTGCTTTATATAASTTCTGTTGTGAAGATGTTAGGGAGCTCATAAAGATGATATAGTAAAGAAATGTACTGCACGATCTCTAATTAAGTATTAGTTATATATTGTTTCCTTTTCATGTTTAGGTCACTCAGGTCGATTATAAGTTCTGGGCCCAATTTGAGTTRTTCTGCTTCTGGATCTCCCCTCGTTATAATGCTCCCAAATGGGTCACTCGAAAGCTCATCTTGAATTGGAAGCCAGTGTTGTGTTCAACTTGACAATCACCAGTCGGCACCAGCTACCTCCTAACTTCGTCCGTGATGAGAATGATCTATTCAAWCAGTACATCCTTTGATAAATCATAGATAAAACCAAAATCTCCGATCTCCGATCAGTAAAGGAAAAGAAAGGCATAAGTGAGCCGTGCTCCATTATTCTGTTTTCTATGCTTCAATTTCTGAACATATCCAAGAAGCAACACTAGCTTTCATATGTTCATGGAGCAAAATCCTCATATAGCAATTCTACAATCTCCAGGGATGGGGCATCTAATCCCACTTATGGAGTTTGCCAAGAGACTCATCGTCCAACACAACTTCTCTGTCACTCTGATTGTCCCAACTAATGGACCTATCTCTAAAGCACAAAAAGATTATCTTCAAGCACTTCCAAGTGGTGTGGACTACGTTCTTCTTGAACCGGTTAATTGTGATGACATATCAGATGATGCTAAGGCCGAAACACACGTCTGCGTCACGATTGTTCGCTCACTTCCATCTCTCCGTGATGTGATTAAGTCTCTGGTCTCGACAACGAAGTTAGCTACACTGGTGGTGGATGGTCTTGGCACTGATGCATTTGTTATTGCAAATGAATTTAACATTTCTTCATATATCTTCTTTACTTCTCCAGCTTTGTGCTTTTCATTTGTGTATTACTTGCCAAAGCTTGACGAGGAAGTGGAGTGTGAGTTCAGAGACCTGGCCGAACCAATTAAGTTGCCCGGTTGCATCCCGATTGAAGGGAAGGACCTGTTTGAAGCAGCACAAGACCGGAAAAATGATGCCTACCAATGGGTTCTTCACCATGCACGGAGGTATAACTTGGCTGAGGGTATTCTGCTGAATACCTTCACGGAGTTGGAGAAAGAAACTATAGAAGTTGTACAATTACCAGAGCCTGGTAAACCGCCCGTATATACATGTGGACCTCTTACAAAAATGGACTCAAGCGGCGATCGGGAGGATAGCTCGGAATGTTTGAAATGGTTAGATGGGCAGCCAGCTTCGTCTGTCCTGTTCGTCTCAYTTGGGAGTGGTGGGACGCAGTCGCATGATCAGCTCATTGAATTAGCACTGGGGTTAGAAATGAGTGAGCAAAGGTTCATGTGGGTCGTTAGATGCCCAGATGATAAATCGGCCAGTGCTGCCTTTTTCGGTGTCAAAAATCATGATGACCCTTTGGCTTTTCTACCTGAAGGATTCATAGATAGGACCAAGAACCGGAGTTTTTTGCTCCCCTCATGGGCACCGCAAGCGCAGATTCTTAGCCATGTATCAACTGGCTGTTTTGTAACTCACTGCGGGTGGAATTCAATCCTGGAGAGCGTGATGAACGGCAAGCCTTTGATTGCTTGGCCACTTTACGCAGAACAAAAAATGAACGCTTTAATGGTGACAGAGGATCTTAAGGTGGCAATAAGGCCCAAAACTGGTGAAAATGGCTTGGTGGGCCGTGTTGAAATTGCAAATGCTGCAAAGATTGTAATGGCAGGGGAAGAAGGAGAGCGAATTCGTAACCGAATGAAGACCCTCAGGAATGCAGCTACCGAAGCAGTGAGTGAAGATGGTTCCTCCACCAARTGTATTGCGGAACTGGCTAGCAAGTGGAAGGATAAAATTAGTCCACGATGGCATTCGGATGTTAAAATCCGGGAGCCAAACTCGATTTTGGCAGATGACACAACTTAAAAGACCCATTTTTGTTCCCAATATGGAGTTTCGAACTTAAAAAGTTTCGAGTGAATTAGGAACTTAATATGGATTTGAGTTTGTTTTCTTTAGATCCCAATCAAATATTCCTCGCAGGTAAGTTATCCAGAGCGAAGGATGGTATTGTAATTCCAGCTTAAAAGAAGAAAGCAAGTCTCAGATCATTTCAATGGCTAGTTCGAGATATGGATATTAGCCCAGTAGATTCAGAATAATCTCTCTCTAACAGAAAGATCCACAAAGAGGCCATTTGTATTCTGCCCGGAAATAATCGCATAAATTTTTACTTTTTACCAGCATAGTAAATCAGATGCCGTGAAACCATGCGAGTTGAATAATAGTTTCGTCATTGCTTATACAACTAATCAATTAATTAAGTAATCTTGACGATGATCCACCGTGATCGAGTTGCTTTCGAAATGCACGTGTTGGCCTAGTTTGCTCGCCCTGTTTGACCCAGCAAAAAGAATCATATAATGTTGATTGAATTGACCACAACAGTTTTACACGAAACTGGATAAATCCCGTATTAGATCACCTAATACGCACATGAAAAGACGACGTGCGATCCCGTGTAATGTTGGTATGGTGCATTAAGACTCTAAAAGGTACGTATTCAATCATACAAATGGCTTTTCGAATATATAATGTAGTGTCGCTCAGTCTCAGTGGGCTATGACTTTTAAGCTCAAACCTTAGGCATCATGTATGAATCATTATGCCGTCATTCTTCCTATAAATGTCCATTTTATCATTGAACCTCTGGTGTAGAACTTTTACTGTATGCCATGCAAATGATGAAATGATAAAAGTTATCCTATGAGATTCTGAAGAACATGTCTATTTTATCATTTCGTTTATGAGACTTAATATTAATGTATTTTTTAGTAGCATTTAAATCACATTTTGTGATTTGATTGTGAGTCATCTAGTACTCGAATGAGTTTTGTACTAATGTTTTTACCGGACACACATCTAATACACCTATAATGAAAAGATTCAGCTATGCAGTCTCAGAAATGTACGACATGCTRAAGCATTTATAGGAAGTTGAAGCTAAATTCTGGCAAAATGCAGTTACTCAGCTTGTCCTGAGCAACTTCAAATGTATAGAGAAAGGAGACATGCATTCTGAATATACAGGTAGGAATCCAATGGCTTTTGAGCTCTCGTATGATAAATTATTTCTGTATTTTTGGCCTCTAGTTGTTGTGGTTTTTCTAGGGCAAGGGATAACATTACCAGATAGAACAACAGCAGCAGCAGTTCCGGCACTTTCTCTTTTTATGCTTATCTTTTATCGTAAATGTCACAAAATGTAACCTAAATGTCATTAGACCCATCAAGCCATATAGCAATACTCCTCTCTCTCTCTTTTRTTATGTGCAATTRTTTGCAGCAAGTGATTGRCAAAACTTTTGAAGTGACTACTTTTCGTTTTGCTGTAATCCTTTCTGGTGAAATTGCTCTTCCTGAGATGGCTCTGTAAAGGGGTAGAATCTTTATGTCTTTTCTGATATCGTGTGTTGGTGGCCATATGGTAGTAATATCAGAAAGGCRATGATTATGGAAAACTCAATTGCCTCATCATATATATCTTGAAAACGGGTAGAAAAACTGGTGATTAAAAGGTGAAGAGCAAGTATATATGGAGGTAAGATTCGTTTTACATTGGCTTCAGAGGTGATGGTTGAATGCTAAAGCTCCTGAAAGTGATAAGTGGCCGTACTCTCAAGTCAAACGATGAGTGATTGCTGTCTCTTTTGGTTCCCATTGTAGGGCCTTTTCCCTCTGGATATTCTGCCCTCAAAAGCATTCAAAAATTTGTTCTGCTTTTGGTGTGGTCCGGAACCGGCCGAGCCTATATAATTCAACATTATCACTTCAACATTCTCCGGTCAGAGTTTCTTCAAAGTGACCGCAGAAATATGTGGAACTGTGTTTGTGGTGCCACGGAGGAGGACGCTGGTGCTTCTTCAATTTTAATGAAATCACATCAATTCTAAAGAGAACTCTGTTTTTTTCCAGAATTTCCCACAACAAAGACCATGTCGGCTTAAATTTTTAATTATATTATTATTATTTATTATTTACAAAGTCACAGAAAAAGTGAGAAGAAAAAATGATAATTTTTTTTTACAAATTATTGATGTTTATTTAATTTTAGGGAGGAACCTAAATCTTAAAATTACACCCCTAATTAATCATTTGCTTGTGATGCCCTTTTAGACCACCAGCTTTTATCAAATAGCATAATAAAAACCTTCAATTAATTTTTTTCCTACAATTTCCTTTCTATTTATTGTGAATTCCAAAGGATATTTTTTTATTTTTAAAATCATGCTCCTTCCGTTGTTCTTTATCTATTTTTTAAGATTATTACATATATATTAAAAATATCATAAATAAATTAAATTATAAAATTAAATTATCCTTCTTTGAGTACTCCTCATTTATCACATTTAATATTTTAAATATTTTTAGTCAAAATTCCAATTTCAAGCTTATTCCTAACTCCAAGATTTGACTATTCAACTTTTTTCATAAACAATAATACCCCATCAAACTAAAGTAATTTTCAGAATATTTCTACTAATTTTGATAAAATATTTTATAAAAAATGTTTCTAGCCATTAATTAAATTTACAATTAAATATAATGGGTAAAATAGAAAAAATATAACAAATACTCTGTTAATTTTATAAAATGACATATATTTATTAAAAAAATGAAGTAATTATCTTTAAAATTTATTATCAATTAATTTGATGCCAACTAACAGTATTCTAAATTAAACGTGTCAAATATTTAGAAAGATATGCCTAGGATTCCCCTTGTTCAAAAAAAAAAAAAAAAAAAAATATATATATATATATATATATATTATTACTGTAGGATATTCCAAATTGTCTGAGGCCCAATGAGATATGCGTCGAGATGGTCAAAAGCCATGGCTGTGCTGGAGAGGGAGAGACACTTGCGGAGTAACGCGTGTAATAGAGAAACCAACGGAGTAATTATGGAATGACACAATTCTTACGTCGGCATGACATGTGGCACCAGAGCTCCATCTAGCTAGAATTTTCTTCACATGCGGATTGGTGGTCCACTTCTAAAAGCTATTTGTAATTTGTCCCGAAGAATCCTTATCATATTTAATTAATTGATGATAAGTCAAAATTTTTATTTAAGATGTACACAAAAATAAGAAAGAAGGAGAAGGAAGATGATTTCTTTTCCATAATTGCACCCGATGTGAATCATTCAGCACGAAATTTGATACAAAAATTGGAACTTTAATCTAATATAAATGGTAAGAAATATTAAAAAGAATGCTATTAAGGCCATCGAAGATGGTAAGGAGTTTTTTCTTTTTTAATTTTTTTTGACATAAAGATTTTGGGAGACTTATGAGGTAACTTGTTACCATATTGTTTAAGAAGTTACCTCACAAGTCACACCAAAACAATATTTCCAGAAGCACCATTTTGTTAATTACTATATATTGTACAGAATCCTCCGCCCTCTTGTTATTTTCCCAAGAGCTCTTTTTCTTCTCTCTGCAACTTGTGAAATTGAAGCTATTGCCATGGAGCAAAAACCTCACATAGCTATTATACCTACTCCGGGAATGGGTCATCTAATCCCACTCGTTGAGTTTGCTAAACGACTCATCTCTCAACACAAGTTTGGTGTCACTGTTATTCTCCCTACAAGCGGACCTCTCTCTGAAGCGCAGAAGAGTTTTCTTGGTGCTCTTCCCTGCGGAATAAACCATGTCATTCTTCCCCCTGTAAGCTTCGACGACTTGCCCTCTGACACGAGGATCGAGACGCTTATTTCCCTCACCATTACGCGCTCTCTCCCGTTCCTTCGCGATGCGGTTAAGGCTTTATTGGCTAGCACCAAGTTAGCTGCTCTCGTGGTTGATCTYTTTGGCACTGACGCGTTCGATGTTGCCAATGAGTTGAAGGTCTCCCCTTACATCTTCTATCCTTCCACGGCCATGTCTTTGTCTCTTTTCCTTCATTTGCCTAAGCTTGACCAAATGGTGTCATGCGAGTACAGAGACGTGCCCGAACCCATCCAGATTCCCGGATGCATACCAATTCACGGGAAGGACTTTCTCGACCCAGCTCAGGATCGTAAAAATGATGCCTATAAATGGCTTCTTCATCACACCAAGAAATACAGTTTAGCTGAGGGAATTATGGTGAACAGCTTCCAGGAATTGGAGGCAGGAGCAATCAAAGCATTGCTGGAGGCAGAACCGGGTAAGCCACTCGTTTATCCTGTAGGACCACTTGTACAAACGGATTCAAGCAACAAGGCAGGTGAGAGCGAATGTTTAAAATGGCTAGATGATCAACCAAGCGGATCGGTTTTGTTTATTTCTTTCGGAAGCGGTGGGTCCCTCTCCCATAATCAACTCATAGAACTTGCTTTCGGATTAGAGATGAGCGAGCAAAGATTCTTGTGGGTTGTCCGGAGCCCAAACGATAAAATTGCTAATGCTACGTATTTCAACATTCAAAATCAGAAGGATCCTCTTGCGTTTATGCCGGAAGGGTTCTTGGAAAGAACCAAGGGACGTTGTCTTTTGGTGCCATATTGGGCACCACAGGCTCAAATTCTTAGCCACGGTTCCACGGGTGGCTTTCTAACCCACTGCGGGTGGAATTCAATTCTGGAGAGCGTGGTTCAAGGGGTACCTCTAATTGCTTGGCCTCTTTATGCAGAGCAGAAGATGAACGCCGTAATGTTGACGGAAGATCTTAAAGTGGCACTGAGACCAAAAGCTGGTGAAGATGGGGTGATAGGACGAGTCGAAATCGCCAATGCCGTTAAGGGCTTAATGGAAGGAGAGGAAGGAAAGAAGATACGCAGCATAATGAAAGACCTGAAAGACGCRGCATCAAGGGTGCTCGGCGAGGACGGTTCTTCCACAAAGGCACTTGCTGAATTGGCTTGCAAATGGAAGAACAAAATCTGTACATGAATCTCATTTTTCTTTTTCTTACCTGGGAGTAAATGTTCAATAATTTTTCTGCTTTTACTTTTCKTTTTTTACCTACATGTTACTAGTAGTGTTGATTAGCTTATGTACCTTCTGTCAGCGAAAGGTGAATTCGTTCTTTGTGCGAACCACCTATCCTTTTGTTTCTTCCATTATATGTTATTTTAGTGAGGGTAGGTGGGATGTTGCCATCCAAGATATAATCCATAATGAGAAATTATTAGCCTGTAATGTACTCTGGATTAGCCATTTATGAAATGAAAAGGCACATGTAGCTCAAAATCTCATTGTGGTGGGCTTCTCCCAATAGAAGGTGTCCCGTCCTTCTCCATTCACCAGCTCCAAAGTCCTCCGACTCTGTGCATGTACACGAGTAAGGATAGCCTCAAAATGAATGACCTCACGGCTCAGTCAGTGGGAAGAAGGCTGGATTGTTCTGCACGGGATGTGCCCACCAATGGTCCGTTAACCTTTGTCTACATTCATAACATGCACAAATTTCCTTTTATGATTTAAAGAAAATGGGCCGAAATATCTGATTTAATTACTAGTCATTATAATTCATCGTTCAGCTTACTTTGAGATGTAGTTTCCTGGTCATATTAAGGTCTGTTCTTAATTAGCTTAAAATAATAATAATATCTTTACTTTTTTTATAAATTTGGAAAGTCTAATTTTGTGAAAAAAGTCCTTATTAGTAATTTTCAAACTTATAAAGTGCAGTTGGAAAATAAAAAAGTTTATATTAGTTTTCAATACATATATATATATATATATATACATTATATATTAATTTGAAAAATTTTCAAACAATGGGAGAACATGCCTGAGAAATTTCAAAGGAAAATAGAGAAGTATTAAAGCTTTGACTTTCTCATGTTAGAAAGCGCAAGTTACGTTATGAAGCATCAATTTCTGACTTTGCCAAGTTTACGCTATCTTGTTGTGCAAAGTTTTGTCAAAGTCAACCGCTTATTATTTTGAGAGATTTTTGTTTTTCTTTTGAAAATCATGTATAACTTTGACTTCAAAAGCCTTTTGGGGATTCAATTCGGAATGATTCATTTTAAATATTCCTTATTTAAAACTAAACTTTTATTTCGTCATTCCAAAATGAATATTTACTTATTGTTTAAATAGTCAAATCTTGGAATTTTCCCTGATTAATTTATTATAAAATGAAAAGACTTTTCATCCAATCACCCAATTACTGAGAGAGAAAATTAATGATGGGTGAAGGATTAATTTGTTGATGAAATTAAATAGATTTAATTTAGTCATTTTTATTTAATATTGTATAAATTTTATAAATATTTTATTCTGCGTGTACAATTTCATTGCGTTAATTAACTAAGAACGAAAATAGTATTAATAAAGAAGACTTTAAATTCAATTATTATAAATAAAGTAAATAATATTAGGAGAGTTTTGTTCTTTTCATGATTTCTTTTTATTCGAATTCGAAAAATCAAACTACTGATCGATTTAAGAAATACTCTAGAATTTCTCAATATACAATGCATAAATGGATTTAGTTTGATATTTATTTGATTTATTTATTTATTTTTTGTTGATTATAGAAGAATCTTTAAAATGAGTTTAGCCTCAATGTTTTTTAAAAAGGACCGGTCTAACCTTAAAGGCAAGCATATTCCAGGTGGGGGGATCCATCACTTCCATGTTCGAAAGTTTCTACACGTCATTATTGAACATAGAGTTGTGCCTAACTACCTACTACCATCCAAATTTGTCAGACTTCATYATTAAATCTTGATGTTAAGCAATTTATTCTAGAACAAACAAAGACCGGAACAAGAACTCTTACCTCTTCGCATCAAYTTACCCAAGTTAGCACTCTWCCTTYTCCTTTTTCTTAAAAGAYCGAAAGAATCGRAGAATYGGGTYSGACTCGAATTGTATTCATGMAATTTATTTGATTATTCRAATGAWAATTTAATTTAAAAAATACGTCACTTTATAAATAKGATTTAAATAYGAGATCTTACGTTTTAAGTCAATARTTATYAATTATYTTCAAATATTGTATTTATGAGCTTTGTAGTTGTAGTTATAGTTGGTGTGGAGATATGGCAAATATCTTCTTAGCATGTAATTTTGCAGAGAACCAAAAGGAACAGAATGGAATCTAGAAGGGATGCTTTAGTGATCCATCAAATGGTGAATATATATTGTATTTTGGAAGCAAAAATTCAAGTCATGATTGGAAGAGCCAAACTGGGATATCATTTTCATCTAGAAGAAGACGTATATGTAATGTCATATACCATCTTATCCTCTTGTCCACTAGTAATAACATCCATAGGAATGGGAAGATTACTCCGCCATTTTGATTGGATACAAGCTTCTTTGGGATTTCCGGTGGACCAAAAAGAAAAAGAATGATTGATGAGAGATACAAGAAAAGAAGCAAGAAGATAATCTAATTTTTTCCATCCTGTTCTCATTTATGCGGTAGCCAAGCCAACAATGAAAACACAAGTACCGGAACTGATAATGGCGTCCAGCTTTACTATTGTAGCATATTTGTTAATTCTAATAATAATCAAATGATTAAACATACCATAAAAGATTTAAGAAATATTACACAGGATCAGCCATAACAGGAGACTTCCGTGGATGTGTGGGGAAGATTTAAACGAAGTTCTCCTACCTTGAGAATACAGTGGTTCACAACCATGTGATCAAGCCCGCATAAAGGCTTTCAGAAATGCAATAGATCAAGCAGGGTTAAAGGACATTGCATATCGTGGCTCTTCATTCACATGGTGCAACACAAGGGAGGGTGCAGCAAGGACATGGGTGCGTTTGAATAGAGCTATGGTGAATCAGGCATAGAATGATTTTGCCCCCCATATAMCTATAGATCATGGATCTCTTTTTTCTTCGGGTCCTACCCCATTGTATATCAATCTCAATTTAAGAAATCAGCAGAGGTATGGACAGATTAACAGATTTCAACTTTTGCGAATGAAAAGATTTACGGTGTGCAGAAATTTTACAATAGGCATGGAACGGGCAGGATGAGAATATTTCTAATGCGCTTGAAAATCTGCTCACAACATTAAGGCAATGGGGTCATGTTATAGATATAGTAGCTTATCCAGACAGACTGAAAGGACTACATAGTATTTGACAAAACTATTTACTGACCAAGCACCAAAACATATAGTGGAGGAATCAAGAAGGCGAGTAGAACATCTTCTTATTCTCCAAGAGGATTATTGGAAAGCTAGGTCAAGGTCCAATTGGCTACAATCATGTGATAAAACTACAACCTATTTTCATTATCATGCAAATCAGAGAAGGACGGGGAATCGAATAGAACAATTATATGATCATAACCATCAACTGTTAGAGGCTTTGAGACTTTCTAGTTGTTGGAGTTTGTGGTTTGTTAGGTTTCTTTTTTGACTTATCCAAGTCAGTCAATAACTCCTACTACTTAGTTCTGTTAGTGTTTTCCTTTGTTTCTCTAACTAATTACCATGATCTCGGACTTGTAAAGACGTAGTTTACCGTTCCTGCTTTCCTGTTATTTGTTGGCTTTATAAGCAAAGTCTCTTCAATTTATTCAATAAAAATCATTCAACATAACACTAATTGAGCGCAACTAAGGCCACAAGCAAGGGCATTTTTAATACGAATGGCCCAGCTGGGAAAAGGCCGCAAACTATGTTGGAGTTTGATGAAGAAGAGGAGCTTATCTTGATGGGGCATATTAAATTCCATGGTGCAAAGAGGGAAGGAATCTGCTTCCTTAATTTACGCTACTCAAATCACATGTTAGGAAAGTTGAGAAACAGAGGATTCTTGCTGAAGCAATTTTCACAGCACAATGTGGCTGCCACTCAATCTTTTATTTGTATGACTTTACAATAGAGAACCTTAAGCATCAGATGCGAGTGTAAAATGATTAAAAAATAATTTAGTATGTAAAGGACAATATCAATCTAGTGTGTGACTTGTGCTAGGTGTTCTAAGAGATCCTCTAAAACTTGGCAGTGGTAGAGGTTTCTCAACGACTCCAAAGTTTGCACCTCATAATTTGGAACTAAGTTGAAGGTAATGGCTTGGTCGGGCAGTCCGCTATCTGTTCCTATGAAGGAATATATCTGATGTCAAGTCGTTTCTCAAGCACCTTGTCACAGATGAAATGTACATCAACTTTTATGTGTTTCGTCCTTGAGTGATACACCAGATTTGTTGCTAGAGCACTAGCACTCATATTATCACACCAAGTTACTGGTATTCTTGTCAAAGGGAAGTTCAGCACCTTTAGAAGAGATTCTAACCAAGTAATTTCACGAGCAACATGTGCCAAGATCCTGTGCTCCGATTCTGTGCCTGATCTAGAAACTACAGGTTGTTTCTTTCAGCTCGAAGAAATCAGGTTGTCACTAAAGTAGACACAATATCCTGTTGTTAATCTTTTGTAATCAGGATTGCATGCCCAATCAGCATCGGAATATCCAACAAGATTTAACCTGTCACAAGGTTTACTATGCAGCCCCATGTCTTTGGTTCCTTTCAGATATCTAAGTACTTTCTTCACTGCTTGCCAATGCTTCACAATAGGATTCTGAAGATATTAACTCAATCTGTTTATGATAAAGGAGAGGTCTGGTATTGTGTGTGTTAGATATTGTCGAGAACCAGTAATGCTTCTGTTTACGGTCACATTTTTCATTGGTACATCACTTGAGACAGCCAGTTGTTTGCTTGTGATTTATGGTGAAGAACAAGGCTTTGTGTTTAGCATCTCAGCTTTGTTTAGTAGCTCCTCGACATACCTGGTTTGTGTCAGGTACATTCCAGTATCATCTCTTACAACTTCAATTCCTAGGAACAGATGTAAAGATCCCATGTCCTTCAAGGTAAAAAGCTGATTCAGCTTATGAATAAACTACTGTAGACTGGTTGAATTACTCCCAGTTACAATAAGATCATCAACATGGATGAGAACAAACATGATGCATCCTGAATTCTGTAAATAGGATAGGATAAGGAGAAGTTGCATCTGGAGTTGTGTAAATAGACTAAGGGGAGGTTGATAAAAACAAAGCTCGTTTGGTGGCGGAAGGTTATGTTCAGAAACGTGGGATAAACTACAATGAAGTGTTTGCTCCAGTGGCACGGTGGGATACAATTCACAAGGTATTCACTTTGGCTGCTCAAAATGGTTGGATAGTGTTTCAACTGGACGTAAAAAGTGCATTCTTGCACGGAGAATTAAAGGAAACCTGTCTTCATTGAGCAACCACAAGGGTATGAGCAAAAAGGTGCAGAAGAGAAGGTGTTCAAACCCAAAAAGGCTTTGTGTGGCCCAAAGCAGGCTCCAAGAGCTTGGTACAGCAAGATTGAGATGCATGAGCCTACCTTGTTTGTCAAAACTGGAGTAGAAGGGAAGATCTTAATTGTAAGCCTTTATGTTAATGAGTCAATTTTTACTGGTATCAGCTTGTTTGATTGAGAAGTTTAACTGTTCAATGAAGTCTGAGTTTGACATGACACACTTAGGAAAGATGAGATATTTCTTAGGTGTTGAAGTCCTACAAAGTTCAAAGGGTATTCATTTATGTCAAAAAAAAATATCAGAGAAGTTCTTGATAGATTTGGTATGGAAGAGTGTAATTTAGTAAAGAATCCCATAGTTCCAGGTGCGAAGCTGACAAAAGACAGGGGAGTATGCAACTCAGTTCAAACAATTGATTGGTAGCCACATATATTTGACAGTTACCAGAACTGATTTGGTGTATAGTGTGTCTCTTATTAGCAGATATATGGTCAATCCAACTGAAGAGCATTTAGTTGCTCCAAAGGAGGGTACTTTGATATTTAAAGGGAACTCTGGAGCTTGGAGTGTTCTATGAAAGAGAAGGCGCAACATAGTTCGCATTTACGGACAGCAATTATGCTGGTGACTATGACCGTAGGAAAAGCACCTCGGGCTATGTGTTTAAACTGAGTGGAGGCTTTGTGGCTTGGTTTTCAAAGAAGCAGCCTGTTGTAACTCTTTCTACAACAGAGGCGGAGTATGTTGCAGCAGCATGATGTGCTTGTGAGAGTAATTGGATGAAGAGAGTGCTCAATCATTTCAGTCCTTGTCAAGGTAAGTGTATTACTCTGTTTTGAGATAGCAGCTGGGGATGAAGTTTTTGGCGAGGTAAACTGATACCTTCTGTACTTCCAGTTTACGAGAGGAAATGTAGACATTTGAAAGTTTCTAGTTGGTGGAGTTTGTTGTTAGTTAAGTTTCTTTTGTGACTTATCCAAGTCAATCAATAATTCATATTGTTTAGGAGCTTAATTTATCTCTGTTACTGTTTTACTTTCTTTCTCTAGCTAATTAACATGATCAGAGAGTTGTAAAGACCTGGTTTACAGTTCCTGCTTTTCAACTTGTAGGCTTTATAAGCCAAGTCTCTTCAGTTTATTCAATAAGAAATAGTCTCTAGCTGCTTGAGAAGTACTTTTGCTTAGGAGTTTTATTGTTCCCACAATCCAATGCTTTTCTCATTATGTCACAGTCGAAGAAAGGCAATGTTTTAGGATTCGAACATATATGAATTAACCGTGATAGAGTCGTGATTGACATTGAGACCTGCAAAGAAGAAGGGTAGCTGTCCATTCTCCATGGAAGTGATGGAGATTGTTGGTGGATATTGGACTATATATGCAGGTGGATTAATGGACTTATAATTACGAGGAGTAAACACTTATTCTATGGTCTTGCATTAAGGAGTCAGATTGAACATATTACGAATGCGTATTATAGTGATACTTGAATAAGTAATGTGATTGAAATTGGATTGTCTTGACAGCCAAACGACCTCGAATAAACTCTATTATAAAGGAAGCAAATATACAAAGCACAATTACAAACAAAATAAAATGATTATTAAGACAAAAAATTTAACTCTAGGTATAATGAAATATAAATTGCAATTATTTTATGTTCTTTATCAAATCAACCCAATTCATAAATGAAATTAACTCTGGTTAAAATAACATAATGAAAAAAAAAAATCAAAACAAAACACAACAAAAATCAATTGTTTGCAATTRATTTATATTCCAATTGTCAAATTAACAAACAACAAAAATTGAGAGGAAAAATGGATGTAAATTGCTACTTAATTATTTATATTTCTTTAAAAATGCCTTGTCTTCAAATTATTCTATCACTTAACTATTTTTAAGCATTTATTTATGTCTCGCCACTCCTTAATGCCAAAGAAATGACGAGAACAACACATGATATTTAATTGAAGAATAAAATCATCAAATCAAAACTATTTAAATATAGTTCAATCTTATGATTAGTGAGTTGGATGTATTGTCGTGTAAGAAAGGTCCTATTGCTATGAGCAATTTAGGTTAATGAGGAAAATTGAATTGATTCAACGATTTTTCTGTTCAATTGAATGTTATGTACTGTTTAGATTTTTTTTTTTTTTTTAAGAGAACACTTTGTTGAGGGGTAGCAAGTATAAATAGATGTTAAAAGATGATTGAAGGATAAAATAATTTGAAAAGAAAATTCGATGATATTTTTATGGGAACATAAATAATTGAGTGATAATTTATACAATTTTTTCAAAATGAAATTAGTACAACAAAATWTTTATCGAAGAAAGAATAACCAAAAAAGAAAGGGAAAAATAAAAAAGGAAAACCTTATGACTGCTCTGATACTTGGTACACCTGGAGCCAGCGTGATAGCGCGTGGCTCTGGCCGCCGCACTGCATTGGCCTCGCGTGCAGTAATCTTGCAACATGCACATGAGCCTCATTTTTTTTCTTTTTTTTGCATAAAATGAAAATAGAGAGAAAATTTTTAATGATTCTTTTGTTTTAGAAAGAAAAAGAAAATTTAATGGTTATAATACAATAGTTGATTTTTTTTTTTTAATCTTTTGAACTCTACGCTTTAACCATTGTGATATTTTATGAAATATTGAGTTAAATTCTAAAAATTAAGTTCTCTTCTTCTCTTAAAGAGATTCTCGAATTATTAATGGTACTAGTTGTCTCAACATTTCTCTGCACCACATGGTCAAGGACGACGCAATATTGGTTCAGGAGAGTCAAAAATAATCGTTATTCTTATCAGAGATCGATACGAACTGGTACCTCAAAGGAAATGAAGGAGAGAAAGGCACTACTACAAAAAGAAATAAAAGAGAAGAATGGATAATATATAGAAAAGCGAAGAGAAAGAGTAGCAGACAGTCGTAAACAGCTTTCGTCCGAGTTTTACAAAATCCTAAGTTTATGATCATACTTAATTGGCACTTTACTAAGACCTAAACTGTTAACTCCTGGACGTTTTCTTTTTTTCGCATTTCGACAGTAGAAGGTCCTGTCACTACTTCGTACCAACCACCTATAAAGCCTGAATATATAAGAGATACAGTAGGTCCACTTATTTCCCTGATAGATAGTATTACCTCCAAGTGTTCTACTGTCGTCAATAGGTTGATAATAAATACCACAGTAAGGGCGATAATCCTCAGGTAACGCTTTTGTGATAAATAACTTACCAGTGATCTACATCAGAAAACTAGATACGTGTTAGGCATAGGGTAACTCTTGCAACTTAGTTTTGTCTTCCTCGGAAGAGCTTCTCTGTAGATAATACCCACCTCATTATCCTTCGTTATATAACTGTCTTCGTTGATGTGGTAGTTTTATTAATAGTAGCTAAATAATCTGTGTTTTTTAAATTGAAGATGTCAGCAGAGAGGAATAACCTTCGTTATTTATCGTATACACTCAATACGCAATAATAGTGGTTATAGTTAGAGAGAACAGAGTAAAAGAGAAAATATACGTAGATATGAGACCAATATATTACTTCGATAATAGGGAATTTTTATTTTTTTTAGGTTGTATTTGTGTGTTGTTGTTTAGTTAAACAAAGTATAAGGGTAAATATTAGATTGAACAAAGTTTGTTAGTGTATAGATTGTTCAAGTTTGTTGCTTTTGTACCTAGTTATCGATGAAGTCTTATCTATATAGTACTAACGACTTTTACCGACATCTTTTATAACGGACAGAAAGTATTTATGATAGAATTAGACTGAATCCACCCTTTTTGCACCCATGGTGTTAATAAACACCGTGCTCAGTGCTTTGTTTTGTTAAAATAACACATTCGGGACAAGATAGGCGTGTGAAGGATTTAACCGGTTGGTTTATTAACATGCTCTTTGTGAAACCATTTAGTGGATATAAATTTCCGGGATTGATATTTAAATTAATTATCCTATAATTCTTTCTTTAGTAGTCTCTCGATTAAGATGCGATAATCCTCTTTTTGTGGATTCCTCGATTTTTTGTTATTTAGTCTAATCTACTTAATCAACATCAACCTACATAAAAGCCCTTTCATTAGCTCCTAGGATTTATGATTATCAGCTCAGGTAATATCTATAGGTAAGTTCTCCTTTACTTTATAAGTTTCGTGTTTAAAAAAGAACAAGGTTTAACTATCTAAATTTGCATATGTAATCTATCTATTATATTAAATAAAATAATAAAATATTCTATCTTGATGTATCTAAGTACTACTACCTCTCTTATTCATGTCAATTATTGATTATATATATGCTCGATATTACGTGTTATTCTTATACTTTCTTCATATTTATTTAATATATATAATTTAAACTAATTTCTTAAGCTCTGTATTATAAAGTTCCGTTGTATTGTTCAGTTACTTACTTACTACTGTAGCTCTCTAAAAAAGTTAGTGATATATATGCCCCTTTTTTTGAACTCAGCTTCGATTCTTAACCCTGGTGATTTTGAAATTGACCCGTATTATTTATGAACCAAGGTAATTCTGGATTATTTAATTTCAGAACGAACCTATGAAACCCGGTTCGACTTGTATGCGCTTTCGCTGCACAAGACTGAAGTTGTTTTTTACGTTATCGTTACAACTGATTTGTTGATTTTTTGATTCCGCGATGCGTCTTGTTTTACTTTGTTCTCTAGTGTTATATTAATTTACATTTGATCTGTAAGTATAAACTTATTTATTGAATTAAAAATTATCTCGTGTTAGTTTATATATGATTAAGCTTCAATAAGACATTTTACTTTATTTGCTGAAGCTCTCTAAGATAGCTAAATTTTATTGACTTTCTCTTATTTAATAATTACTTATTATATTTAATTGCTTATCTTTTACTTATACTTATTAAATTACGAAAATCTTTTATTGTACTTGTGGACTGGAAGACCGAATAAAGTAATTTCATAACTTTGTATAATTCAGTTATAAAAAAAATCACCCTGAAAAATATCTAAAATTTTATTTTTATTTAATTTATTCTAATAGTAACTATTAACATTATTCCATTCTCTTATTTTAATAAATTTTTTCTAAGAGTAAGTTAACATTAAAAAATTAAATATATCATATATATATACACACACACAACACACAAGTAT
>MEJB01000455.1:134276-186813 GCA_001752375.1 Rhazya stricta
CCGACTTCCCCAGAGCCCCCGGTACCAGCCGAGATAGGCGGACGGTAATCTCAATGCCACACTGAGACCTGAGATGACACAGAAGTTAAGTCAATTTTGTTGAAATTCAAACTATATGAGAAAGAAGGAAATACGAACGGTGGCATGAGACTGAACCGCTTACTTGCAGTTCATACGTCAAGTGGAATTGCAGTGATGGTTATGCAGCTTGAGCATCCTAACAGACGTAGACCTTGATACCTTGTTCCTACATGACCTGACTCAATGTCGGATCAGGCCACTCCGCTGCTGCATTAGTACATTTCAACAATATTCAGAATCTGATTACTATGAATAAAATCCAAGAGAACATAATGAAAACAGAAAATTCTCAAACCAAGTACAAGGGTGCCCTGTTTGAGACCATATAATGCTTCTTGTGGCTTACAAAACATACAAAACAATGTGTACACCCATAGAGGCTTTTCATATAAACTTCTTCTTGAAGATCCCGTTTCAATAGGCATTTTTAACATCAAGTTGAAGACAAGCCATTGTCGAACCTGAGGGCAACTGGCAATAAGAGTACTGCAACAGTAGTCGATTTTTTAAATGCGAAGGCAAAAGTCCCTCTTTATAATCATACCATACTCTTCGAGAATACTTTTGCAACCACCTAACTTGTATTGCTTAATGAGACCCTCAAAATTCGTTTTGATTTTTATACACGCCAACGAAAACAACACGCCCTTACCAAGGGGTAAGGAACCATAATCCTAAGTACCCTGTCTTATGCAAGCAACAATAGCTCTCATCCATAGCAGTTTGTTGCCAAGCGGAATCAAAAAACTGCCTCTTTATACGGAAGTAGGCCTTAGAGAGAACCATGAATATGAAGCTAAGAAAGAAAGTAAGAGATGAAGAATAACAAGATTAGTCTGATAATTTGTATGGACTTATGAGGTGTGGTGTGGATTGAAAAGTAGAGGAGGACCCAACAATCTCAAATAAGAATTTGCGGAGGGACAACAGGAGGAGGGGGAGCCTCAAGTACATCACAGCCTACGTAATAGTATGAACTGGTCAAGGTTAAGTGATGAGGTAATGGAGAAAGAAATTTCCGTCTTACGGGGTAGAGGTAGACATAAAGCTTGGAGCTGTAAGGAGAGAAATCTCTAAAACTGCTTGAACATAGTGTTAGGACTCGGTGGTTGGATGATGGTTTGACTGCTACACGCATAAATTGTATGGTCCCCTATAGCCTGAGATGGCTATACACCTTGATATGGTCGATTAGCATTAGACGTGAAAGATTTCGAGATCTCAAGGTTTTTGCTGCTTCAACAGACATCTGAGGCTTCCATGACCTTCTGCTTATAAGAACTATAATTATATGTAGGAACCGTATAGTAATGAAGTATTGCATACATACCAGAACTTACAGCATAAGGGATGCCTTCTAGGGATCAAACTGGAGTCAAATTTCTTCAACCAATAACTCATCGAGAGATATCGAGTCAACATAATGATATTAGGGAATGCGATGTTAAAATTGAACCTCGAGCCCTTCAAGCCGTTGTAAAGAGCCATCTAAACTGCAAGCCGATTGCTGTTGTTGCCTACCGAATAATATAGGCATCACATGCATTTAATTCCTCTAATTCTGTGTAAGAGCTAGTTATCTCATAGGCTTCATCGTAACAAAACAGAACTCTTGCACACATGTCCTATTTGATGAAGAGCTCGTATGTCAATCTCTAATTGATATTGTTTGCAAAATTTTATTGGTGTAAGTCGTCTATAATACGCATCTTAAACCTGTTTTGACTGTCATCATACTTTGCTAAATGTGCGCATGGCAAAAGTGCTACTGAATTGTTGATCCAAGCGTAATATATTTTTGAATTATTGCTTTTCAAGCCTTTATGGAAATTGCATAATTTCGTAGGCGGAGTTTTTTAGGTTTCTCAAATCACTAGTGATATAAATCTCACTTTTGTTTTATCCTCTGAGAGAATTTTCTTATAACATAATTCAATACGAATAATTTTTATCGTCATGTCACTGATAGACTGAAGTGAAACTCACCTGGAAGCCCAGCACAATAAAAGATGAATAAGACCAAACTCCAAATGACTAAAAAATGTTTGAGACTAAACTTCTTTCCAAAAAACTTGCTCTGATACCATGTTAAAATAATAAGAGATATAGAAAACACTAGAATTTTATTCAACTAAAAGGATAACTAATACATAATATCAATATAAGAGGCCTATTTATACATTACTAGACTACCAACAAACCAATAAAGACAAACTAATTTAACTCTATCAGTCATGTGAAAGAATGCATGACAAATCCATAAGTTTTGTGAGGCTACAATCTCTGAGTTGGAACTTTTATAGAACCGTTAGTATGTATTCCATGCCAAGTGGTCGAGCAATTCTTCTAATGCCAATGCATATAATCTATATTACCAAGCATACCTGGAAATCCTCGAGCCTCACCTTCTAATTAATAAACTTGCAATATCATATTTATTTGGTTTTCTTAAATACCTTTCTTCAAATAATCCTATTATCGCATAAAAAAATCGCTTCAAGCTTTCATTTGCAGTGCTCTCACTAATTCGAACATATTCATCAAGGAAATTAGCTGCACAACAAGATGCAAGCATGCATAAAATAATCATAATTCTCAACCCTATGCTTCCAACTGTAAATGACTAAATCTTATGTTTTTAACTACATCAACCTTTTGTGCAAAATAAGCATCTAATTCTCAACTGCTTGTAAAATTCGTTTGAATAGTTCAATATTCATTCGAAATCGACGTCAAAAATGTTCCAAGGTATACTTTGAATTCTCATCTTTGAAATAATCATTAAGAATTAAATCATGATGCTCTTTCCTATCACGAGGAATATAGCACCTATAAGTTTTTGACCCACTATGAGGATATTTTTGGCTAGCTAACAATTCACAAATTATCAATTTGAGCCACATCACAGTTCATTTTCGCAAAAAGTATCATCTCTCGATAGCTCGTTGAATAATCTTTTAATAAGTGAAAGTGACTCATCACTTGGTGATCCATTGGTGGAGCGTGATTCATAGTTTGCTGACATTTCTTGTGACATGAACCTGTTGAGGAAAACTTAAATATTAAAAAGGAATAAAGGAGCGAAAAAATTAAGAAGTTATATGTTATGTGCTTTTGGATGGATTGATTTCCTATCAAATTATGTTATTATATGTACTTAGAGTTATAATATATTGAGTTCCCTCAAGCAAATGAAGTGAAAAAAATGATTTCTGGGGATTTATGTCGATTTGGAAAGTTCAAATAGAATGATGAAGTTAAAAAGGCAGAGCATATGACAAAATGAGAATATAAAGGATTTTGAAGCATAACATCAAATGATGATCACATTCAATGTTCTAAAAAGAATAGATTATCACACATTCAATGGAGATACAAATACAATGATGCAATACTACAACAACTGTGACGATGCAAAACCACCCCACTACCTTAAGCAAATTGGATTCTTTTGGCCTATTTCATAGTTTTGATATCACAGTCAATAATCTCCAGCAAAAGAATAAAGGGACTTTTAAAGTTTTACCTTTCACCTTYTGGTAATTTTTGTTGTGCTTCTCTTCTCCTCTTTTTCTTCCTCTTGTGAAACCCAGAGATGTCAYGTCTTTTTCACTGAAAGATACACAAAAATTTATTCTTGAGAGCTCTAAATATGGAATGAAAAAGAATTTAAAATATCCAAATTTGACAAAATTATTTGGGGAGTAAAGAATTTTGTTCTTGAAGACTTTAAACAAAATAGTTTGTTGTGATTGATCTGCAGATTGGATTTTTCCCGTTAAAGTTTATTTTTTATTTTCTTTTATTTAAATAAAATAAATGCCACATAAACAAAATATTAGGAAGTTGACATAATACATTGGATATGACTTTTTAACCTCACTTTCTTTACATTAGACATTCATATGATGTGGATTGACGTTCCATTATTAGCTACCATATGGCAGAGTTTTAACAATGTCAACATTGTAGCATTAGAGATACTCTTAGGAGTATTTTGCAATAAGTTTCGTGAGAAAACTCCACTTAGACCTTGAGATATAATCATTTGATCAAACATTGCCAGTTTATGCGCGAATTTGCCTTAGTAGATTGTCATGTAATTTATGCAATTTATCTGGTCAGTAAATAAGAATAATCTTTAATAGTTGGATAGTCTTATACCTTAGGAGTAATTTGGAACAAGTTTCATGTGAAGAATCCAGGTGTTTTGACCAATTTGGACGCAATTTGGGGATCAACGAGGTCAATGGACTAACTTTTTAGACTCTRGCATAAATAGACTCAATGCATTTGAAGAATGAAATRGTTTAAAAACCAACGCATTCTCTAAATGCATTGCTCATTTGGRTTCTATTGCTGAAAAAATGAAGCAGATTCTACAAATTAGCAGATTAACCAAAAATCAAAAGCCATTTGAGAAMGGGCGAATTAATTCACAAGCCACTTTYTGTTTACAAAGAAACTATGAATCAATCAYCTCAATCACAAAATCTGGGTTGCTTTCATCTTGCAGTTGCTGTTCGTTAAGAAATYCTTTCAAGAACCAGAAAATCAAAATCAATCAGAAGAATCTTTCAATCAAGAAACAAACCAAGAACAAGYAAAACGCCACTCAATCAAACCAAGAACAAGACTAACCTTTCACAAGCRAATTTGTGAAGTCGAAATTTTTTTCTGCAACTCACAAAAGGCCGTCAGATRCATGGTGTTAATCTTTTGGAGATAAACATCACCAAGACTATCAGATACATGGTGTTAACCTTTTGGATAAAAGATTTTTTGAATTCAATGAAGATTATCTTCTATTCTTTTTTATCTATTTTTTTACATAATTATCTTTTTGTAGCAGATTATGGTAACGATCCAACACATTCAAGAATGAGATGGGCTTTTCAACCAACGCATTTAGTAAATGCGTTGAGTCCATTTATGTCACARTTTAAAAAGTTCATTCATTGAYGGTGTTGATTCCCAAATCACGTCCAAATTGGTCAAAATCTCAAAAGTCCACCTWGAAGAAGAGATATGATTGTTTTACTGAACTCTTTCAATTTATGTGCGACATTTCGCCAGTTCACTAGGTGGCTTTCTCTGTTTTATTTTAGATATAGTTTTATTGACTTTAGTTTTGTTTAGATATAGTTTTAGCTTGCGTGAAGTCGAGAAAACTTTTAAGTCTACTTCCTTGGTAGTTTCTTTTTCTCTACTTAGAATTTTTTTTTGCTTGTTGTTTGCGTTAAATATGGGTATCTCATGTTTGTGTACCTTATGAATATTATTAATGATTTAAATTAAATTAAGAAAAGTTTATGTTAAAGCAAATAATTTCTACAGCTATTTAGTCACTAATGTGTGTACTATAGAAGGAGTTTATATTCTAATAGAACAATCCTATTGAGTTAAAACAATAGGAGTTGTGTTAATTATTGGTGTTTATTGAGTTAAAACAATAGGAGTTTATATTCTGATAGAACAGTCCTATTGAGTTTAGTCACTAATCAAATGCTTATATGGAGTTGTGTTAATTATTGGTGTTTCTTTTGCCGTCAATTTGCTAATAAAGAGTTTAGTGGACCTGAGAGTGATGCCAGCAAGTCTGAAAATTATATGATTTGGTAGTTTTTATAAACATTAATGTGAATTATTTTCCACYTTCACCCAGAGAGAGGAAAGATTGGTCGACTTTGATACTCCCATAATTGCAGAATTTGGAACTCAATCTTGATTATACCGTCGKGTGAATKGACTTACTGTTACTCAAYTGTGCATATCAGTAAACAACATAGTACATGTGTCTAAGCAGAACTTAGTAGTCSAAAGAAACACTCTATGTTTGTAGGTTTTATGACAAAGAAATATTAATGGACTTGCTACATCTCTTTGGGAAGTCATCAATTGGTTCATTAAGCAAGAACCTGCATACATAAGGAGAACAAGGTATGTGTAACAGGAGCTGCTGGCTGTATTGGTTCTTCCATAGTAAAACAACTGCTAGAGAGAGGCTATACTGTGCATGCAACACTGATGAATCTCAGTAGGTTCACTTTAATCAATTCTTCCTCCTCATYCAGAGATGATTCATCATACTGGATCCTGAAGTTATTTTATCCATCATAGTTCACTGGTATTTGAACTTCAGGTGATGCGTCAAAGTTGGCGCTGCTCAAAGGGCTTCCTTCTGCAGATGAAAAACTGGTGTTGTTTCAAGCTGACATATATTATCCAGATGACTTTGCAACTGCAATTCAGGGATGTAGAACTTTAATCCACCTGGCCAYTCCCTTACAGCATAACGCAGAAAGTTCTCATKTTTCAATTCTGAGCCTTTCCCTCTCTCAGTGCAGGAATCTTCCAATATTTTCTCGCAACGACAAGCCTTTGTAGCAGTTTGATTGGTTCAATTATAGCTAGTATGTGATCTCCTGTTTTAATCTGATCTGCCTGCTTTCATGTTCTTTCCCTATTTTCATTAGAATCTGCTTTGGTATAGTCTCATTCTGGTTCAATTATGACCAATGAATGGCTTGAACATGCAGGTCTATAATATTAACCCATTTTTCTGGAAATTTCTTGATTTGAAAATGAGTCGAGTGTTTTCCCGTTTGATTTTATAGATGTTATTATCTGACGATTCAAAGCCTTAACAGTTAGCTACACTTCCTATCAAATATGAGAACCCTTTTGAATATTTCTGTGCAATGATCAAAGAGAGTTTTGTGCAGTAAAAGAGTACCTCCGAGGCTGCAGTAGCTGGGGTGGAGCACTGTTGATTCTTGCCAAAGGTTAGGGACGGTGAAGAGGCTCATTTACACACTTCTGTGGTAGCTGCATCAACATTAAGCGATGACGGCACCGACTATAAGGATACCATTGACGAAACCTGTTGGACCCCTCTTAATCTCTCACTGGCATACTCTAGTGATAAGCCGATAGTAGGTCTCCTTTGTACTTAATCCGGATTTTATTTCTCTAACAGTTATTTATATAAACATTTTCATGCCATTATTACGTTTTCTCCGTTGTGCTATACCTTTAGCTACACTATGTAGAGTCAATTTTACATGATTTTTGTCGTAGGACTACACATATTTGAAGACATTAGCTGAGAAGGAAGTGCTGAGATACAATGGTGAAAATTTGAGGTTGTAAGTCTTGTTTGTGCCCTTGTTGGGGGAGCCGCAGTGCAATCGACAGTTTCTCTAACTACGGCAGTGTTAGTGCGCAGTTTATGAAGGACAAGAATAGGTACCAAGTTCTGAGATTTTTGGAGGAATTGAATGGCAAACTTGCAATTGTCAAAATACAAGATGTTTCTGCGGCCCATATCACTGGCAGAGATCTCTGTRCCGCAACGTTTCTCAGATCATCTGAAATCGCTACTTGCCTTCAGACATGTAACCCAGACATCAAAATTGACGATGAGTAAGTACCGGCCCTATAGAGTCCATTATTTAGTTGGCCTCATGACCCAAGTAAGTTTTCCAAATATTTTCTGCATCACGTATTGGTCCACGACAATCAGGAGGAATTGTGGCCTGTGTTTCGGAACTCCGTCCAAGGCTTCTTTTACAGATTCATATCCAACGAACATTTCAGCTGATATAAGTTTTATGTTCGAAGTTTTTCTTTCACTTTTCCAAAATTAATGTACAAATCTATATCAAATATGCTTTGTTTCTTTTGTTGCTGGAAATCACAATATTTTGAGTTTTCTGATTTGAAATTCATAGTATTAAAGATACTATGAATATTAAAATTTAATTTTAGAGTTAAACTATGATTATATTTTTTAGTTTTTTTGTAGTTTAGTAATCTATAAATAGATTCCTTATTATTTGAATAAAATTTTAGTCTTTTTTATCTTATATTACTTTAATACCGTATTAAAGCATGTTTTATGGGAATAAATTTAATCTCAAAAAGATTTTTTTGGAAGAAGTTTAATTTTCAGAGTCATTTAATTTTTTGAAATTTGATTTTGTTTGTCTTTTATCATGGCTGTTGCTGCAGGTGAGGATTTGGGAATTTGCTACAATCTATCATTGTGATGTTGGATGGTAAAAATTATTCGTATTAAAATTATCTTATGAGAAATTTCATCATTTCCTCAAGGGTAAACAAAAGTGGGATTATGTTCTGCTTCGGATTATGCAAGTTCCATAAATGCTTGAGAAGTCAATCATGTCAAAATCGTTACATGGATCAATAATTCAGTCGCACCCTCCATTTGTGCATATTTAGCGAATTATGAGATAGCGAAACGGGTTTAGGATTATCTACAAAAGATTTATACCAAACAAAATTTCTCCAAATAGTATCAATTGGAGATTTATATCCAAACTTTTCATCAAAAGGACATGGGTGTGCAGGACTTCTATTCTGTTAGGATAAATCTATAGGATCAGCTAGCTTTTACAAAATTGGAGGATTTAAAGGCATGTGATGCCTATATTGTTCGTAGGGAACAACAACGATTGGTGTAGTTTTTTATGATTTTGAAGGATTTTGAGGTTCGGTTTTACATTGTTCTCCAATACCATATATTGACGCGGTTCTCAATGAGTTATCGGGTGAAGAAAATTCGACTCTAGTTTGATCCCAATAAGGGCACCCTTCTMCTGCGAGTCCTTCTGTTTTGGCAATACCCCTTACATGTCGATTCCTACAGATAGGTGTAGTTTTTATAAGCAGAAAGGTCATTAGAAAGCTCAGTATCTGTTGAAGCAGCAATCTAGGAGATCTTGAAATCAGTCACAGTCCAATGTTAATATACAACCTTACGGTTATCAATGAGTTATTRGTTGAAGAAATTCGACTCTACTCTGATCCTGATAAGGACACTGTTCTTCTGAGAGTCCTTCTATTTTGGCATTGCCTCTTACATGTCGGTTCCTACGGGATATATGTAGTTTTTATAAGTAGAAATGTCATTAAAAAGCTCAGTATCTGTTGAAGAAGCAATCTTGGAGGTCTCAAAATCAGTCACAGTCCAATGCTAATCTACCACCTCAAGGTTATCAACCACCACGGTTTAATGCTGCAACAGTAACCCCATCATCCAACACCGATCCTAGCACTCTGTATGAGCAGTTTYAGAGATTTCTCTCCTCACAACCCCAAGCTATGTCTGCCTCTTCAATCGTAAGTCAGTTTCCTCATGACTCTTCAGTATATCGTCCTCTATGTGAGTCTTGGATTYTGGTAYTTCGCATCATATGACCCCMGACTCTTCTTCTTTTACTTCTGTATTTCCTTCACTCTCTATTCCTGTCATGMTTRTTGATAGCGCTCCTATGCCTTTAGCAGGCCTTGGTTCTATGGTTACTCCTCACCTTTTCTCTCCCTAATATTTATCATATTCTTAACCTCACATTATATCTTGCTTTTGCTGGTTAGTTATGTGATTCTTGTAATTTTGTTACATTTACTTCATCTTTGTGCTTTGTCCAGGATTTACAATCTCATAAACTGATTGGAYAGGACATAGAAGGGGGGACTATACGTTTTCGACGAGCTGAAAGTACTAGTTATTGCTACTAGTAGTATCAATTTGTCTTCTTTTCATTTGAATCCTTCTTCTAAATTTTATTCTTAACGCAAGCATTCTCGTCTTGGTCATGTTTCGTCTTCTCGTTTGAAATTTTTAGAATCCACGGGGGTTTTGAAAATTTGCCAACACATTATGTGTCTGATTGTAGTGGATGTAAACTGGCAAAATTTGCAGCCTTACCTTTTAATCAAAATGTTTCTCTCTCTTCCTCCCCATTTGATTTAGTTCGTGCTGATGTATAACAGCCATCTCCTGTTCTCACTAAAGGAGAGTCTCGATATTAGGTTTCTTTTATTGATGATCATACTCGACATTGTTGGGTTTATTTAATGAAACGTCGCTCTAAATTTTTTAAAATATATAAAACTTTTCGTACTTTTGTAAAAACTCAACATTCTTTTGAGTGGGAATATACTTCAGATAAATCTCGTGAGTTGCTTGCGTTTGTTAGAACTGTCCACCAAACTATATATACTGATACTCCTAAACAAAATAGTGTTGCTGAAAGGAAACATATGCATATTTCAGAAACTGCCAGTCTATCTTATTATCTACTTTTGTTCCCAATGTGTTTTGGGGTAAGGTAATTCTTATGCTGTAACTTTAATTAAGACAATACCATCTTCTCAAATATCTGATCTTTCTCCTTTTGAGAAATTGTATAGGTATGCTCCAGATTATTCTTCTTTTTGAATTTTTGGGTGCACTTGTTTTATTCTTCTTTTTCATGTAGAACGTAGCAAATTGTCCTCTCAGTCTACTATCTGTGTCTTTCTTGGTTTATGGTACAAGTCAAAAGGGRWATTGTTATTTTGATCCARTGTATCTCATTATGTTATTTTTCTTAAACATATACCTTTCTTTTCTATTCTCTCTACTACTCATAACTTGACTAAGTCTGATCTTATTTATATTGATCCATTTTCTGAGAATTCTAGTACTTTGGAGTCTTAGGTGTTGATGCAACTTTCGGTGTTCTTCCTCCATTACGTCATCATTATAYTTGACRAGTTTATACTACTTATCTAGGTGTTGATGTACTTGAGGCTCTCTCTCTTCTAGTTGTCCTTTCTCAAGCTCCATCTGAGATTGCAATCAACCTCTTTCTCAATCTACATGCACTTGTAAATCTACCAAATTACCAGCTTTTATTTATTCTTATTACTTTTCAGCTTTTACTTCTTTCTTAGCTTCTATCCATGGTCTATCTGAGTCTACTTTTTATGAAAAGGCAGATCAAGCATCACTAGCAAGCTATGGATGAGGAGCTTTCTGCTGTGCATTACTTGGAATTTGGTTCCTTTACCCTCTAGTATGAGTGTTGTTAGTTATTATTGGTTGTTAAATCAAAACTAATTTTGATGGGTCTATTAAATGATACAAAGCTAGCTTCGTTGCAAAGAGGTATTCTCAAGAGTATGGTATGAATTATGAAGAGAAATTTGCTCCTATTGCAAAAATGACTACTGTTCATACTCTTATTGCAGTGGCATATCTCTCAACTCGATATCAATAATGTCTTCTTGAATAGGGATATTCAAGAARAAGTTTATGTGGAACCCCCTCAAGGTGTTACACATGGCTTTGAGTATATTTGTAAGCTYGAAAAGGCATTATATGGTCTCAAACAAGCACCTCATGCTTGGTTTGAGAAATTTTTTGTTGTGATATGTTCTCTTAGATTTGCTCCTAATAATCATGATTTCGCTCTATTTGTTAAGTGCATAGATGCAGGTCGTATCAATCTTTCTTTATATGTTGATGACATGATTATTACYGGTGATTATGTTCATGGTACTTCAATTTTGAAGGCCAAGTGAGCCAAATAGTTTGACATGAAGGATTTGAATTCTTTATGATATTTTATACGAATTGAGGTTGCCTACTTACCCAAAGATTATCTACTTTCTCAGTCAAAATATATTGCAGACATTCTAGATGGGATTAGACTTACAAATAATAAAACTTTTGATACTCCCATTGAGATTTATGCAAAATTTTCTATGATGGTATAGACTATCTAATCATACTTTATATCGTACTATTGTTGGAAGTTTGGCCTCTCTTACTATTACTCGTCCAGATATTGAATATGTTATTCATATTGTTAGCCAGTTTGTTGTTTCTCCCACTATAGTTCATTGGACAGCTGTTGTTCATATTTTAAGGTATCTTCATGGTACAGTTTATCAGAGTCTTCTGCTTTCATCCACATTTTTCATAGAATTGCGTGCTTACTCTGATGCTAATCATGGGACTAATCCCATAGAGAGTAAGTCTGTTACTGGTTTTTGTATCTTTTTAGGTGATTCTGTTATTTCTTGGTGGAGCAAGAAACAATCTATTGTTTCTCAATCTTCAACTAAATAAGAATATTGTGTTATGGCGTCTACTACTAAAGAGATTATTTGGTTATGTTGGTTACTTGCAGATATGGGAGTCTATCTTTCTCGTCCAACTCCTATGTATTGTGACAAAAGAAAATTTATTCAGATTACTCACAACTTGGTTTTTCATGAAAAAACCAAACACATTGAAATTGATTGTCGTCTTACTCGTCATCATTTCAAGCATGACATTATTACTTTGCCTTTTCTCCCATCTTTTTTTCARATTGCAGATTTCTTCATTAAATTTCATTCCATTTCTTGTTGTCGTTTTCTAATTGCCAAACTCTCGATGGATGTCGTTGCAACATCTTGAGTTTGGGAGAGAAGGTTAAAGATATTACATTTTTAGAGTTAAACTAAAATTATATTTGTTAATCTTTTTATAGTCTAGTAATGTATAAATAAGTCCCTTATATCGATACTATGTATTGATTCGTAATCTTCGCACTTGAATAGTCTTATATTAGTTTAAGCCATAGAAGATAAAATGAAAGAAAACAGATGGATTCTTCAAAGCTGGAGGAACTCGGATTCCAATACAAATATGACGAACTGATTATAAGTGAAAGTCTTCAATGTGGCAGGAGGATTTCAAATTCTATTTAACCATTTCGTTTCAACCTTTTCTTGAATGGGATCATTCCCAGGGACGGACTCCGATTATCATGCATTATTGTCCTTTGGTTCATGAATTTCTTGTATCCTTCGATCTTCTTAGCGAAGTAAAATCAATGGGAATGAAGCAGCGCGAAACTAGGTGTTAAAAGAAGCATCAGTCTAGCCAAGGCCAAGAATTTTAAAGAGCAAAACGTATGAAGGAATAATTGATTCTCTCAATTCTAAATTCTAACCATGCAAGCAACGATCTTTCTTTTGCTAATACGAGGGAGGTACACATCTTGATTCTATAGATACAACTAACCACTTGTACATAGATTATTCAGCTCTCCGTCGGTCTCCAGAGGATGCTTCTCCTGCTTAACAGGTTTTATGTTTCTCATGAGACTTGATAAATGAATGTGGAATCATCACTCAAGATAGTAACCAAGGGTGTCAAGCGGCAAAGCTGGATCAAAATCCACTTGATCAATGGAAATCTCCAAATCACCAAAAGGGGAATTGGTGACTGAAGTTGCAGTTGSTATGGCATCAGTAAGCTCAGATTCTGATTTCTCCATAATGCTGTCAATTATGAGGTTGTTTATCTGGCTTGGTGAGGAGTAGTTCGACTCGGATGATGTTGGTGACAAGAAAGCTAGAGAATAGCACCCCATGAAGTCACCTCCGTTCAGTGAGTCAGAAAAGAATTGGCTTTCCACATGTTCTGATTCAATTGGTGAGAAAGGAAAGGAAAAGAAAGGGAAATTTTCCTCCCCAGTGTTCAATTCCTCTGTTTCAACTTTAAGGTCCTCTCCAAGTTTTGATAGCATCTCCTGTGCTYGTCTTTGSCTGTCATCTTCTTCTTGTAATAGTGGTTTCTTCAGTTTGAAGACWYCGTTTTCAATTGAGGCTGTTGTTGATGTTGAGTTTGAGGCTCGATTACAACTATGCCTGCCTTTGTAGGTAATCTCAAAGATTGATGAGTCGTCGTCTGACCTTTGGACTTGTTTCGTAGCCAAACAGCCTTGCGTATGTCGATGAGTGCATCGATAATACGCCCTGCAATTGCAAAACATCTTGTTAAACATGTTTTCACTGCTGCCAAAGCTGTATAATATTTACCAATCTACAATTGATTTAGCACGCGTGGTTCTTTTGTCATTGAATCTCTAGAGATGTTTTGAGCCATGGGACCAGAAAATTRGGACTCTAACAGATGCARTGAATCGAGTTACAATTAAGTTGYTGTATAATAGGCCTCATTGCTTTCTTCGGATAAGTTCAAGGACATTGTGCTAGAGGACATGTACTTTGACAGTGCTCGAGTGAATCCAGATTGGGCACATCCTCAAAATTGCTCTAACCATTAAAACTCTTTCTTAAACCTTTTCTTTCCTTGAATTGGTAGGTACTGACACAAATGGAAATCCTGCTGCTTGAGCTCATAGATATAAATGTAAAAAGGAAGCAGTAATTTCTGAAAACGATGACGTCAAAAATTGCTATAAGGTGATTCCGGACAACCAACCAGCTACCCACGCACGCCAAATCCATTTCTCTTAAAAGGAAGTGGGGGGAAAAATAAAAGAGAGAAAACAAAAGGACACTTTTCGATTGAGGATAGAAAGCTTTCTCACCTGGGAAATCTAGCCCCCAAAATATCCTTCTGACCATATTTTCTCCAACTGTGGCCATCGTCATGAGGACCTTCTAGCCCCGTTGCGGAGGAAACGCGCACTTGTTCGCTCCATCTTGGCGATGTCTTTCTGCAATTGAGAAGTAGCATCAGACTGAAAATTCAATCCAAATTAGAAAGAACTGATAAAGTACTCCACTCGAGGTGCATGCATAAGGGCTAACCGGATTTTTTTTACCTTTTCTTGGAGACATCTTTGTTTTGGCATTCTTGATCCATAGAGACTCTGTTGGAATGATCACTTGTTGGAGTGCTAGCAACAGGAGAATGTGAGGATTCCAACAAGAATCCAGTCCTCGCAAAAGGCTGCTCTCCCTTCAAAGGCCTCCATGCTAAAAAGGAAATTGCTTTGTCATAGATACAAACTATCTTCTCAAGTAATGCTTCATGAGTCTCCCGAGATCCTACGGGATCAAGCTGGTTTTTGAGCTGGTTTGCTAGCTCTCTACCTTGTCTTAGCTCGCTGATAAGAGCTGTCTGCTTTTGAACATTGATCATTTCCATCTCGAAAACGCACAGAGCAACCTGAATTYTAAGTTTTATCAATCAAACCAAGTAAAAACCGAAAGTTGTCGAATGTTTTAAGTAACAGTGTCCCAGGAAAMGTRTGTTGATTTGGAGGAGCTCAAACGGAAAGATATGAGCATCCGCAGACCCAGTGATAAAACAAAAGGAGAAGATTTATCGCTTTGAATTGGAGAAATGACAGAGCAGAAAGAAACTGATGTTTCTGAAGTGAGAGAAGGGGATCTGTTATGGTATGGTGATGTGGTAGCCGGGAAAGAGAGGGATATAAAGAAGAAAAGTTGTGGGAAAGAGGAGAATTCTTGACTAAGGAAAGGAAGTTGGATTTTTCCCATATGTCTCACGACCCAAAGGCAAGAACAACAATTATAGGCATTTGATCCTTTGATTTTGAGAGAGAGAGAGAGAGAGAGAGATTCAAGTCACTGACCAATTCAAAGGGGCCACAGCAGAATGCCCCACCTCGGCCTAAACATCTCCCCTCCAATGAATATCTATCTAGGCATTGCTACTCCTCTTCCCCGTTATACATTAGTGAGAGAGAGAGAGAGAGCAACAGAATTTTCCAAGAAGTAAAGAAAGAAATATATGGGAAAGTCAGACAGAGATAAAAGGGGGAGCAAGGCAGAGAGGCGGACACAAGATCCAAGAATCTTCCTACTCGGTTCCGCGTGGTTGCTCTGCAGGAACAAATGACGTGCAACTGGTTGCGTCATAATCCACCCCTTGCTTGTGCTTCACCAATCCATAATTGGAACCTCATCAACCCATTTAATGCTATGGATCAAACGTTAACCTTTCTCTAGTAGTCAGCATCTTTTCGTATAAATGCAAAAGTGCAACTTTACCAATTGAATTCATGACTCTTAATCGCTCAACAATTTGTCTTATTTTTTATATTTAAACTGTCTATCGAATAGTAATCCCTTCTCTCTAGCAACACCTTTATAATTRATATTTTTATTCACTATAATTTCAAATTGGACCTTAATATCCTTACTAGTATTTCAAACAAGTATCACATATATATGTGAACAAATTTGTGACATTTGATGTATCTAGGGAATGAAATGTTTGAAAATTCTCAACTCGGTTATTCATCTAGTATAATGTTTATGGCTCCCGGGAGCTGATAAGATTGTCCTTCTCAGGCGACATAAGGCCACTGTTTTCATTTAAGATCATGAATGTTGATGAGAGCAGCAACTTGATCAAATTGGCCATTTCTCCCCGCTGTTGAGGGAAATACCTATTATTTAAAAAATGAAAAGAAATGACGGGCCCTGGAGAGACTGTTCCCTCAAACTCACTGCCAAATTTAAAAGCCTAAGGGACCTAATGTTTCTATCGTTTTTAGGTCTAACGGATCCAATGGTTSCTTTTTAAATTATAGTTTGCATGATTTGATTTTCAATATAAAATGAGTATTTCTTTGATGGCTTCTTCAAATGTAGCAGATATTTTGAGAATTGTTTCTTGCAACGGTAAATAAATTAAATTTTCAAATGTAGCATATATTTGCAAATATTACGTGTCAATGATGACGATGTTCAATCAATAAAAATTAAGRAAAGTTCGGCGAATCAGGTGTGTTATCTCAACTAATCAAATCAATTCATTTTGCATATAAATAGAGGTCGAAGTACAAGAGGAAGAGGTCTAGAAATTCACATTGAGGACTCGAAAAATTTTAAGTTGAGAGAAGTCAAATCTTTCTCTAAATCCCGAGATCAAGCTGTGAAATCCTCGTAAACTCCCAAAGAGTCCAAATTCCAAGATCAAACTGTCAAGCCCTCCCAAGATTCCAAAGAGTCTAAATCTCGAGATCAAGCTGCGAAGCCCTCGGAAGATTTCAAAGAGTCTAAATCCCGAAATCAAATTACAAAGCCCTCAAAAAATTGCAACAGAAAGAATCAACAGATTGAGTGTTTGCGGCAAGAATATTTCAGAGATTGTAACACGTATCTTATCAAATTTATAAGATTAACACACATGTTTCGCATTCCTTTTGTTTTGTTATATTATTTTGCAGATGAGAGATTCATTATAAACAAACTTTGACACGCCTAGTGGGACCATTTTTGTCATTCATCTCTTCTCTTCAAATTAAATCAAATCAAATCAAATTCATGAATGCCCCTCAAGAACAACATCTCAATAGTTACTTCTTCCAAATCTGCAACATTTGGTAGTGTCACCAAATCAACCATGTCAGCTACGTATGTAGGATCGGTGACACAGACTAGAGTACCATCTGATGTTAGAAAAGAAGTGGAAGAGTACTTCTCAGAAGATCAGATCTACAAATACTCCAACTCCATATTCAAGGACGTTCCTCCTCAAAAAATGGGATTTAGATCTGCCATAAGAACGACCGTGTCCTTGTTGAATCTTGGACGAAAGTCACAAACATCTAAACAAGATGATGGCGAGTGTTTTACAAAATCTGCAACTGTTGTTCACCAAAAAGATCTGCAATTGGAAAAGCCCAGTCATGAAGATTCTAGTACAACATCATTTATCGTATCAGTTATGATAATCGATACTACCACCATCGAAGATTAAAACATAAAGTTGGCCAAATTGGTGGAAGGACTTGCAGAAAGTTCCCAACAACGAGATATCACGCTTCCTCGATTATTGAATTACCTCGATGACATTGGAGAAACAAGTCAAAATGCTCCAAAGCAACCAAAAATTGCAAATGATGTTGAATTTACTAAGGTTGCTCACGTACAATATCAATCTGAAGWCAAATCTGAAACTACAATGGAAGTACAAAAAATTSAAGTTTCTTTTGATGGATTGATCTCGATAAATCATCTGAAGAATATTATTGCAGAAACAATTGAAGAAAAGCACGAAGGAAGYGCCAGATCTTCTCARGGGTACTCCAAACCATATACTCAAAGGATATRCAGTCTTCAAATGTCAATCGRTTATCAACCTCCCAATTTTTAACAATTTGATGAAAAAGGAAATTTGAAAYAGYATATAGYCCACTTTCTCGAAATATGCAACAATATAGGTACTGAAGGTGATCTACTTGTCAACCAATTTGTTAGATCCCTTAAAGATAATGCTTTTGATTGATATACRGATATTACTCCTAGATCAATCAATAGTTGGAGTTAACTCGAGCAAGAATTCCTGAATCGATTTTATAGCACTCGAAGAACTGTTAGCATGCTTGAATTAAGCCAAATAGAATAATGAACCCGTCACTGATTACATCAACCGATGAGAACTTTAAGCCTTGATTGCAGAGATCACCTCTCCGAACAATAAGTAATCGAGATGTGCATTCAAGGCATGAATTTTAAAAGGAATCCAGCCAAGAACCTTTAAAGAATGCTCATGATATGGAAATAAGTATCCTTGCCAATCAAATTTAGGAATTTATGTTAAAGAGTCAACCGAATATGAGAAGAAGCTGAAATTTCAACATAGGGACAAACTTTCCCCAGAATTTGAAGCTAAAGATTCATCGTCGACAAAAATTTAAGACGCTCCTTAGTATACGAGCATAAACTGCACGCTACTCCTTGACAAGAGTTAAAACTATTTGAATGCCTCATCAAAAATTCAAGACGCTCCTTAATTTACGAACCTAAATTGTATATTACTCTTTGATAAGAGTTAAAACTGTCTGAGTGCCTCATCAAAATTCAAGATGCTTCTTAGTGCACGAGCCTAAATTGCATGGTACTCCTTGATAAGAGTCAAAACCATTTACAAAACTTCAAACTGCTCCTAGTGTACGAGCCTAAACTGCACATGCTCCTTGATAAGAGTTAAAACTATCTAAATATCTCAAATAAATTCAAGATGCTCCTAACTTGCATGAGTTAAAACTAGGAAAGTTACCCACCCAAAGTGTTGCATGTAGTGAAACTACTAAAGCACTCCAACAAGTCCAAGTTGGTACAAACAGATGCTCCTAATCTGCATGAGCTAAAACTGCAGAAAATAATCACCAAATGTGTTGCATGTGGTAAAACTGCTAAAACGCTTTAATAAGTCCAAGTTAGTAAAAATGGATACTCCTGACTTGCAAGAGTTTAAATTGTGTATGACTTTTCCTAAAAATTCTTTCACATGTTCGAACTATATTTTGACTTGATTCTTTTTTAAAAGGATACGTAGGCAACTTGGAAGTTAATTTTTAAGTTCAGTCATAATAAAATTAAGGGAATAGTCCTTAATTAAATAAACAGTTTATAAATAAAAGATAAACAAAAGTGGAAGAAGAAATGTATGTTTATTTATTCATAATATGTAAACAAATATTTGAGYAGAGGGGGCATTAAAAAAAGTCCTTTCAAACATTGAATTGCAAATTAACTATCTTTTGCTTGTTCAMTTTRAAGAGTTCCTTCATATCTTTCAAGTCCTTTATGGCTCATTAGATTGAAATGGAGTGTTTTCAGTGGTAGCAACTTCATTTCTCTTGGTAGATAGAATGACTTCCACATTCTTCAACTCTTTGTGACTCTTCTCAAGTGCAACTTGAAATTCTTTCTTTCTCTTCTCAAAAGCGTATGCTGGTAGAAGAGGATTTTAAAGGACAAAGGAACTACTCCGTGAATTCAAACTATTACAAGCTTCTAGAAAAGGTCAGTTATGGCGCCAGCGCTACTACGTATAGAGCATTCTATCTTTCATTCAATGAAATTGTGGCGGTCAAGTGCTTGGATCTCGTTCACTCCGACCAATCAAATCAATTTACTTTACCTATAAAGAGAGGTCAAAGTATAAGAGAAAGAGATCCAAAAATTCACATTGATGACCAGAAAAAGTTCAAGTTGAGATAAACTAAATTTTTCCTTGAAAACTCTTAAAGAGTCCAAATCTCACCTCTTGTTTTATTATATTATTTTACTGACGAGAGATTCGTATAAACAGCAACCTTTGTTAATAAAGCATGTTATACTTTTAATTGGATAAGGAGTTTAATAATTCATAAGTAAAATTTTGAATTTAAATCTTATTGATTGAATAAATAATGTTGAAGAACTTTATCCGTTTACGAATCCTCTCGATTTAAATTTAGAATTAGTTGCAATCAAAAGTTTCAAATACTAAATTATTAATAAAGAATTTTTTTWAAAAATAAAATACACTCWAGWTTGGAGAAAACAGCCAATTAAGACCATTTTCTTGCATTTCAATAGCTAATTACTTCATTTGGTTGTCTCTTTTTACAATTCACTAAAATAAATTGGGTGTAGATTTAACGTGATTCAAATTAAAAATACAATTATGAATTAAAGAATAAGAAGTAGAAACATCACTAAACATAATAAACTCTAGTGTTCTAAGAGGAAGTATGGACTGCATAAGGATTTTCTTGTAAAAAAAAATCTCTTTTATTAAGGAAGAAAACCTTAAACCGATCATAAAACGGTGCGAGAACCTTGTAGAACAGACGATGGTTTGATCCTTTACTTAATTTGGTGCCTGATTTGTTCTTCTTTTATTTTTTTTATATTGGTGTTTGGGTATTTAGTCTAATTAATTAGTTTGAGGAGCACGTGATAAAATCAGTCAAAATATGAAATATTTTGTCCTGCGCTAGCACTTTGTAGAAATTTTGTCAAATAATGGWCGATGATTTGGTTCAATAAGGGATTTTATTGAGCAAGAGATATATTCTAATGTCATTTCTTGCTATACTCCTCCTACATACTTTTATCCATCAATCAAAATATATGAACGTGTATATATCATTAATCTTTCTAACATCTCTCCTTCGTCATTTTAGAAATTAAATATATGTACGTGTAAGACTGAGTGAATGTAGTAAAAAAATATATTAGAAGATCTAAAACTATCTTATTAGGTTTATTTCCTATTGCTTCTTATTTGCATTTTCTTTACAAAACCAACATGAAAAACTAATAAGATATTTGAAATACAATAATATTTATATTCATATTTTCGTCCTTTTATACCCTATAAAAACCCCTAAGTGAACTCGATATGTATAAATATGATGCACCGTAGATTAAACTTATATGTTTACATCAATTTTAAAAGATCAATTGATAAATATAGAGAAAATGTAATGAATCCCGGCCGTTCGCCATTTGGAGATAGTACAAAACTTGATCGACAAACACAATCAAATCAGAATATGTGTTGGAAAAGAGAATGAGAAAAGTATAATCAAGACGTAGACAAGAAAAGAAAGGAAATTTGGAACAGGACAAAGTCCTCTGCCTTCCAAGAAAAAGCCAAGTTAATCACCGGMAAATGACGTATAAATATGAAAACGTTGCYAAGCTCTAGCGTCGTCATTTCACTAGTAGATGTGGCTACCATCGTTTGTTTGATATTTCCACGAAGGAAGACCACTTTAAAGGATTATGCACCTTTTTCATCTACCCCGCTTTAGTTAGTACCCGGTCAAGGCCAAAACACACAAACACAACCACACCGCCCCCCTCCCCATCTCTCTCATTTTTTAATTTTTTTTATTAATACTCTTTTCTATATTCCTCCTTATCCATTCTAGCACGAATTCCTTCCGCATATCTTTTTCTTTATTTTAGCATAGAGAATATATTTATAAATATTAAAGTTTAAAAAAATAATTGAATTTCTGAACACTATAAATTTATTCATATACATTTGAATCTAAATGCTGAATTTAATTAGAATACTTGATAATAAATTTAGTAAATTTTTATATTTTTGTCTTTTTTTTAATCCTTTACATTTCATAGTAAAATTCATTTATATTAATTAATAGTCAATAACAAAAAATAGAAAGATAATAAAATTAATTTTATCAATATATGAACGTAATTAAAATATTTTAAATTACGGATTTTAATATGTTTAAAGATCTTAATTGATTAAATTTTAAATGGTGGATTGCGACATCATATAAATGATTTTTCTTTTCCTGCCCCCATAAATAATATACAACTTCAAATTGAATTGCATAAAAAATCTTAAAGCACAACGAAAAGCAATTCAATTAACAAATCAAAGGATAATCCGCGAAGATCACGTTTTCCACTGCACGATTAGATTAATAAAGGAGCCTTTTAGTTTATTATAATACACTTAACTTCAAATGATAGTGATAGATCCTATCTCAAATTTAACCACTTTATTTTAAACTTTAAAAGCATAATGTACTGCTACCAATTGAGATGGAAGAGAGAGAAAGAGAGAGACCCGAACGCGTGGACTCATTCAAGGCCATTATTTATTATTATAAAATTCAGGAATCAATTTCGTTCTTGGGTTGTCAAATCAATTAAAAAGGGATTAAATGAGTCCTTGGCTCGTTCTCGTTCATGTCCTGGAGAAAACTAATTAGGGCTTATTCTTTTTTTTTTTTCCTATATACTTTAAACCACAAGAATAAGAGAGATTTGTTTTGAAAAATACTTTCAAATAGCTTTTTTCAAAATAAATTAAAAATTGCTCAATTTTCTAATTTTTTAAAAATAATTTATTTTAAACAATCGAGAATATATCCTTAATCTTTAACTACCTTCAATNAAAATAAATTAAAAATTGCTCAATTTTCTAATTTTTTAAAAATAATTTATTTTAAACAATCGAGAATATATCCTTAATCTTTMACTACCTTCAATGTCATTCATTATTACTCTTTCTTTATTCTTCTTCGTTATGATAACTATCACAATCCGACATTTAGCAGCACTTCTTACCAAATTGATTAGATTCATCTTCAAATGGATCCTTTCACCAAAAAAAAAAAAAAAAAAAAAATCTAGAACTTCAGACACCGAATCAATAATTCAACGGTTGCTCGTGTTGACTCAAAATTCAATCAATTGCATAGAAAAAAATTCTGACCTTCCCCACGTCATTCTTTTTTTGGAAGAGGGGAGGGGTGTGTGAGATCATTGGTTGACTCATACCCAATAATCTACCACATTGAGTTTTTCCTAGTACTRAAAAATGGGCTTTWTCAAAAAATGAAAAAAAACAAAAGTACTGACAAATGGGCTTTACAAGCAGTGGGCTTTTGAGTTGAGAATGGACAGTTGAAGATGGAACTGGGCTTACTTTTGTTAGATCAGAGACCTTGCGTTATGAATCACCCTACAAGATCAATGCGCGTTGGCCCAATTCAATGACTCTGCTACCAATCGCGTCATTAATTCTTCCTTTTTTTAATAATGTTTTTACATTAGTTTTGGAAAGTTGTTTTGATAGTGATGCTTTTGAAAATAAAAATATCATATTTACTTTTTAAAATAGCTATAGTTTGTTTTGATAGGGATGTGCAATCCCATTGAGTTTTTTTAATTTTTTTAAATCACTTAATATTCTAAATTTTTTGAGTTCAACATGATAAGAACTCATAGAAGAAGTATTTTTTATTCTTACTATTTCGAATTGGATCACATTAGTAGATCCGTAGAGGTAACAATCGAATGGATGAGCGGCAGAGATTTTGCAGCCTCTTCTTGTGTATGGAAAAAATAAAATAGCAACGGAGAAGCCCACGTGCATGTAACAACAACCGGCACAAGGTCAATTCTCATTGGAGAAATTTGAAGGATATTATAAAATAAATTAAAAAATAAAATAAAAGCTGGTGAACAAGGCTTCAATATTTATAACATTTCTTCTTAGACTCTTGTCTTTTGCTGGCAAAACTATCACTGTGCTTCATCAACCAAAATCTCTCTATTTCTTCTGGTCTCCGCCCCGGAATTCTCCCAGCTATCAATGCCCACCTGAAGCATGAAACGTAACGTACATGAGTTAGTTTCAGATCTCATGAAATACAGTCGGATCTACCATTTTTTATATAAGACTTGCCTGTCTCCAACTAGTTGGTGCATCCTGTAAATAAGATCCTCTTCCTGTTCAGTCATGTTAATGAACTGCCACTCAATACTGCTCACCTCTACACCAAATGCCAAGACGAGGTACTACTCAGTACTCATGATAATAAGAAGCAAGAGGGAAATRGGGAGACAGAGAAGAAGATTGAAAACTCTCACCTTCATATGAAGAAGAATGGACGATCTTGCGATGCTTCGTTCTGCGTTTATCCATTGTTTACAAGGAAAATCAAGAAAGAAGAAAACAGAAGCACAGAGAGAATTGGTGTGGTGAAGGAGGCAATGGGTGGGAATGTTTAAGTATCTGGTAGCAAGTTTTTTTTCATAGGACCAAGCAAAACCAAAATATAGTGAATAGTTGAGAACTTGAGAAAACGGACGGTCATGGTCCTACCAAACAAACAAATATATTTGAAAACCTTTGACTTGTGGTTGTTCATGTAGCCATGCCTATTTGTTCTGTTCTTTGTCTGTTTCTTCTTACTCTTCGCTTCAGTCATGATCACATGGCCCAACAAGAATATATGTACTGTAAGGTATATTGACCGGAACACGAATAACCGAGTTAAAGTCTCATCAGCACCATTGTTTAGCACGATTTCGAAGAAAATTGGAACCCATCTAATTGGAGCAAGGATGGATGGTAGATGGTGTTAAGGTTAATGTCCTAAGCATGCAGCAGAGATATAAGCACCATGAGTTGGAGAATAAAAATGAAAATGACTGGAAGTGAGATTAAATATCATCCTCGTGCATAACAAGGATGGATGTGGATGATCTTACTCTAAAAGTCCTCGGGATGCAGCCAGGAGTTGGAGAACAAAAATGAAAGTGATTCAAGTGAGATTAAATATCATTATTGTGCAAAACCTCCAATCTCAACATCAATATTTGGACTTTGCTGCGATTAATCTTCTCAACATTAATTACTAAATGACAGTGAATATGAATTCTCAGAGTTATGTTGTCTTGTAAACCCCATCTGTGCGTAGGTTTGCATACAGTTGTAACCAATTCTGTGTGCATTGTCTATCCGGCTCTGCGTCTATCTCAGCGCCACTGTGTTCGGAAAACGCTAAATTCAAGTAGAGACACGCCAAAACCAGTTTTTGAGGTCCCATCCGTTCTTCAATGGGGATGAACTGAACCAACAAATTCTCTCATTTCCTCTCAAACGGCTCTAGTAAGTGAGAGGCAACAAGTTCGGTCGCCATGAAGCGAAGGTTTGGATTGTTAGATTTATTTAACACAAAGAAAAAAACAAAGGCCAAATTTCAAGTTTAATTTGAGTAATTCATGTGTTATTAGAGTCCTATCTTTCAAGTTATGGGATTTAATAATAAGAGTTTAAAAAAATATTAAATTTAAGAAAATGAACTCATTTTCCGGCAACCCAAAATACCCAAAGGTGCTGTAGTAACATAATTTAGGATAAAGAAAGTGGTATAACAATGATTCTCATGTGGTCGGTGGTCCTAGCTCCTAACCTACAAGTACAACCGAATGCATCTACTAGAGTAATCAATACTATCYCCTTTTCCTGTCCTTTCTTGTCTTTTCAACATGGGACAATGTTTTTTATTCAAAATAATTTCAGCGATCTGCCGCGATAAATAAATACACATGATGAAATTAATGACTCATTCATGCGTCATCTTATTCTTATACTATCATTGTTCTAGGAACTAGGAACTAGGAACTGTCATTGTCAATGCCGTCGAACGGACCGGAACTGTCTCTCTCGGTAACCAATCATGATTCGTTTTGCTCAAAAAACAGGATAAAGCCACATTAATTTCCATTTGAGTCCAAGTAACAGCAATTACAGTCCGATTACGAGAAGCAAAAATTTGTTCAACTCTGCAATACGCTAATAAAATATGCCAACTACCATTCTCTTCCCAATGGTGGAAGGGGACAGAACCGCAAGCAAAGTTAATTGGAGGCAAAAAAGAACCGAGTATTTTAGTTCAAATCACCAAAGCGACCAAGAAAACCACCTTCAACAGGTACAAAGACAARCGTGCACTTTAATTCTATAAGCTGCTMCAGACTTTTCAAATTATCAAGAATCAGTTCAACGGGATGCATATASAGGKGTATCTGCAACCTMGTAAATTTGAGTTACAACACTAAGATTATACAAACAAGTATATAAATCTACACAATCTAGAACGTAAATCTGTGGAGCCTCCCATGTTTGCGAGATACTAGGSAGATGCATTGCCGCTATGTYATGCCGTAACAGAAGCGATGCCCTCACCAAGGTTGTCCTTTTCCTCCAAGACGCCGAGCCAGTTCCCAGTCCTTCTTCACTGCGTGGCAAGAAAAACAAAACAATGTTTACTTTGTCGAAAGCACTCAGCCAAACAGCGAGTAAAAAGAAAGAACAAAAATTAGTAGCTGTTTCTCTTGTCTGAAGGTAAAATATGTAGTATTTGTTCGATAGGTTGTTGGTCAAGGAGTCACACAACCGTTCAACCACCAAGTTAGTCTTGTGAAAAACTACTAGTGCCTCAGAGTAACATATATATACTTTCACCCTATGCAAACGTAAACCCAAGAGAAYAACAACATTAAATAACAGTTACAAAAATGAGAACAAAGATTCAAAGAATCTGGAAACACAGAAGGTGCAGTGACTTGGTTAGCAATAGAGGCTTCCAACCAAACTACAATTTTATGAAACACCATACATAAATGCTGAACCACATGCAACCCGATTCCCCAATACTACTTTCTAGACATAGAAAAAGAACAAAAAAAGTTGCAGAAACTACAAATAGGAATGAAAATCATCAAGAATCTATACCTTTTTTTTTTTTTTTTTTTTTTTTTGGGGGGGGGGGGGTATAACAAGAACCAAATACTTACTTAGGGTTACACGTTTTGCATGAATCGCACACAGCATTGAATCCTCAAACAATTTAATTAAATAATCCTCTGCAGCCTAAGAAACATGGYAAACTAACATCAGCAGATTATAACAAACTTATTAACCAATAATTACTCAATAGTGAAACTAYGGAGTATTGAAATGTCTAGCCTATTTAGAGCCATAAAAATCTACTAACAATTAAGATTCCATCTATTTGCAAACTGAAGTATATCACGATTTTAAAGTAGTATAAAGAGCTCATATCATCAAGCATATCAAAGATATCTATAAAGCCACTGTTTTAGAAGACATTAAATTACATGAGATGCCCCAATTACGAATAAAGATAAATTAGAATGAATTACCACAACCACCACTACAAAATTCCATACAGAAGAAAGTATGTAACTGAAATGCATTACATATCTGATAAATCATGCAAAGTTCCAGTAAATTGAGGATAATTATGGCCAAAGACTAAACAAAACCTTAATAATATGGTTGCTGAAAAATCATTTCGTATAGTTGTCCACAAACAATAACCATAGACAACCTATGAGTAATTTTATAACAAGGCCATTTATAAAGCAACAATGATACAGGAGTGAGAAGCTACGAGGTTTTAAAATGCAAAATTAGGAAAACGGCTGCAAGTACAATATTCCGCATATGGATTGAAATTTCAGAAGTTTTACATGTGAAGTTTCTCTGACTAGAATTACGACATGCTAGTACTAATCAAATTAAAGAAGACATAGGCTTACAATGCACATTACAACAACCAAACATATCCAAGAGACTGTACAGTCAAAATAACTCCATACATGCACAATCTTATAATACCTCCTGCAGTGCCACTAGAGCTTCAGCTGTCCAACGGGAGACTTCTGGTGCAAAAAAGTTGCTGATTTCTTTTACCTATGTCACAAGCCGTAACATAAGCCTTACAGTGAAACAAGTACAAGGAAATCAAAATTATATATTAATCCTTCCCGTAATGAAATATCAGACAGACAGTTCCTTTTCTTTTCTCTCTCTCTCTCTTTTATTTTAAATTTTTTTTAAGGGCAACAGAAAGTCATCTTCTAGTCTTTTTTTTTTTTTTTTTTTTTTTCTCTTTCTTGAGTTCCTCTGTGAGGATACATTGACAAGGAAGTTATGGTAGAGATAACAATCTCATATTTTGTATCAATGTAAAGAACTACAAGGAATTGTAGGTCTGGTGCCTACTATCAGCTAACCGGGTCATTCATGTAACAGTTTCTCAAAACATGTCTGCAAGCTATTAGTTTTGGAAATGTAAATAAACAGATGAAACTGGGTAGGAAAGGCTTCCTTAAGTTGATTGACAGATGAAAATAAAACAGAATGCTATCAGAAAGAATATCACAGTCCCTGTTTGTAAGCATTCGATCTACTAGATCGACAAAGTAAAAGCTCTTGTTCTTTGCCAGTTCAAGAACCAAAATGATAATAACATGAATACCAAACCAAAAACTAAAAGTAGAATTGGTAGCAATAGTAGCATTAATTCAAGTTGTAACAATGATAAATAAGCTCAAATGATTACCGMACTTGTGCTTAAGCATCTAGTTCCTAGAATTTTCAAGGAAAAAGTTGAAATAATTTGATAAAAAGGAAAACATAAAATCAATTCAAGATTATTGCTCGTAAGTTCAAATTTATAATGCAAAGAAACAAAAGCGAGAAGCAGTTAAAAAAGCAATTCTGGCTTTACAGATTCAAATTAAAAGGTTTGACTGGATTTTGCATGCAATATCTAGTGTTCTGCACCTTAATTAATAAAACTCAGCTCATTTATCCATAAGTTACAATTCTCAAGTCAACAAGCATGTACAATCAACAGAAATTGAAGCATGTCTTCTTTTGAACCTTCAGAACATGAATAAAGAGATTGCATAACACAATTATCATTACTGATTAGTCCTAATAATGCTCCTTGCATTTGTTGTGCTGAAATTTCAGCAGATAGGTCACCAAAAGGGTAAAAAGAAAAAAAACTCCAAATGATAACAAAACTCTTTTCCATGCTTTTTATGTGACCCATATCACAATTAGCTTCAGACCTCGATAAGGTACGACATCCTAGAATACAAGGAATTTCAAAAATTAGAATTTAGATAGCATAATGCAATATCCTAACAAATTCAACGCCCATAGATTCATCATTGCATTTTAGGCATGCAAGCACATAATTCTGTAACCATCTTATTGTGTACTTGAAAATACAGAGTCCACAAACACGTGTGTGTGTGTGTCAGAGAGAGAGAGAGAGAGAGAGAGAGAGGAAATTGGAAACTACAGTTCTAATGAACGGAGCAGCAGGAATGAGGAGCTTCCAAGTCTTTTGAAAATGCCGAATTTCACGAAGAGCAACTGTGCCTGGCTTGTGGCGGTACTGCTTCTTCTTTCCCTGTGGCTGTGCTGGACCTTCATCAAACATAACACACCAAATTCTTAAACCTCGTCAACACTCCCCAAAAGAGAGGCCAAAAGAAAGGGAAAGAAAGATATCTAAAGAGTTGCAAACTCACTTCTTGTTGCTTTTCTCGGACTTCGTCTCTGTGGCGTCTGTTTAAAGAAAAAGAATCATCATTAACTATACGCCTAACAGCATACTTCTTTAATTTATATTAAGCACCAAAAATATAGAACAGTACAGAGGGAGTTGCAGAAGTTGACGCAGCAGCTGGAATTTAAAAGATAGAAAAACAGGTTAGGGTTTCAGAAATCAGAAAAAAAGAATAAAAATCTAAACTTACTGACGCAAAGATGTAGATAGAAGACAGACCTGACCGTTTGGAACGATCACGATTTCTCGAGGCCATGTGTTTGGTTCTCGCCATTGAGTTTCTTCTCCGTCTTACTTTGAATCAAAGCGTTGCGTTCTAGCGAAATGCTGACGGGAAAACGAACGGAAAAAAAAAAACTTCTGCTTTTTCTCGCTTATCAAATTACTATATCAGAGATTGCTAATGAACCTCTGACGGAACCAAAAAGCTAAACTAAATGCAGAGGTTTTGCATTTTGAGTAGCTCTGTTTGTTTCCCGCTCGATTTCATTTTGAGTTCGGTTCCGTTTTTGTGCGTTTCCAGTGGTAGACCGACTAGTCACCAAACGATTCCCCCAACGGACCAACGGTTATAATTGTCGGGTTTTCTACTAAAAACGACGACGGATGAGTTCTCTTGTTTATGTACGGTACACTTGGCAAATTTGAAATCTCTTCCTCTTCGTGGTTTGATGCCATTAGATGCTGAAAATGAGAGGCTCAGAGTGACGTCCAACCTTTATATCATTATTTATTCTGTATTGCTCGTTTAAGATTATGAATTGAGTAAATATTTTGAGTTCACATTGACATTAATACGACATTCACATTTAYATGATRGCTAAAGACAAACACAAAAAATGTTAACACAAATTCGAAAATCCCGTCTTCTGTTGAGCTATCCGAGTTCAAAAATCTTGGGAAGAGAATATAGTGCAGTACCCATAAAGTAGCCATGGGATTCCCAGCCAAAACTTGTATATCAAAAGCCTAAAGCTTGAGTTATACTGTCTGCAACTCTATGGCTTTGAAGGCATAGGAGATGTTGGGGGCTTGAAATCTGGATACTGCAATCGGATTAACAATGAAGATCAGAAACAAAGAGATGAATGAGCTTCACCACATCAATATACAACCAGAAGAACATATATTCTAAAAGAAGACTCGGGAGAATTCATTTTGTCCTTGTTCCTGTAATCAACAAAAGTCGACTCCTTATCTGCTACCACAATTCGAAATGGTTTACCTTTCAAGACAAACATTGGATTCAAGCCATGCTAATCACATGCCTTTACTTTTACTAACAATCACTATACTTGGCATAGGAAATAAAAGGAAATAACTTACGTTGGGATAAGGTGAAAGTGATCTTGGAATTCCAGGAAGTGATTCTGTTTGAACTTCTGCCTTCGGAACTGAATTGATTTCTGGGGTTTGTTCCACAACTGCTTCTGCTTTAGGTGGTACCTCATTCACCTGTGGAACTGATTCAGCTTTTGCTACAGTGGTATCAGGGCTTGACTCCTCAGGAGAAGGTAGAGCCTTGCTAGTCACAGTTGGCGGTAAAAAGGCCTTTCCTATTTGCTGAGTTGCAAAGGCAATAGAGTGAATATTCAACCATATTGCTAAAGGGTGAGACATTATTTTGAGAAACAAGTCCTCAGAAGAGGAACTAGAATAATAGCAAGGCAATTTCAGATTCAGAAATAGCCTGTGGTAAATCTGATAGTAAGATGCAATCTTTTGGTAATCGAGTTTCATGCAACTTACTTTAATCTCATCCACAAGTTCCTTAGGTGCAACCTTCGTGGTCAAAAATTCATCTACCTCTTGCAGAGTTTGCTTCCTATCCTGTCAAAACAAAAGAGAGAGGAGATATGGAAAGTTTTTCACATTGAAGAAAAGTTTTAATAAAGCAGGACTTCAAAACTATGTGGCTTGAATAGGTGTGATGTTGATCACCACTGCTGCACAGATTAGTACAATATAAACCAATCAGCAGGAYGTCTAWGTTCCAGTTTTCTAGGATATCAAGTGGATCAGCATATAACTTTATGCAGATATGATACTCAAGCAAATTATCAATTTAAACTTTCAAGACGTATGCAAGAAATAAAAGGACTATGTCATATCAGAGGCTAAAAGCAGAGAATTTGGTTTTATCAGATGGCAGTTTTATACAGGTCATGCAGAATACAATTTCCCATTACTTACAAGTGATAGAGAGTGCATTTGACATTAGACAGTCAAAGATAAATTCATGAACTAATATATCTTGCAGAACCTTCTTTCAGAAGTAGAAGTTTTAGTTTTGATAGCTATATCCTTGACATTCAGGAGCTCAAGCTAGGAATATCGTCAAAGAGAAGAGAAGTATACAGATACAACACAACTAAAAAGAAGTATTTAATGTTGGATGCATAAGCTACCAAATTGTGCTTCCTAGAAATAGTTTCCATGGCCATATGATTCCAGAAATATACAGAAAGCAATACACAAACCTCAGCAAACAGGAGTTTCTTGCTGAAAAACTGAATAAGGGCAGCTGAACCTAAGAGTTGCAATATAGTTTCCACCTGAAAATTAACTGGAGTATTAGCAGTAATCCTTCAGCAGAAACACGATTCAGCTGTTGGAAGGGAAACAAAAGAGCAGCCTAACCTCTGAAAATGCCAATAATCCTAAACCAGTTGCAGCAGCAACACCAAGAGTCAGAGAGACGGCATCAGCTCCCTCCTGAAGGCAAAATATTGATTTTAGCTATCTAAGGTAGAACATTCAGCTGCGTTATGTTAAAAACATCAGAAATTTACCCCAATGGCACCACCAATTGCATCGGTCAAATTGCTCAGATCAAGACTCAATGTCTTCTTCGGAAGTATCCAAGGAAGGCCACTATTCTGCATATAACATACAGTGAAAGTCTTAAAATTTATATTTCACAAGTTGATGAACATCAAATAATTAATAAGATTTCTAGGAATCAATTTCAGTCCATTAAAATTTCAGAGATACTACTTCACTCCATATAAGTGTCAAAGAATTTCAGAATATAAGTATTTACCATCCATCCTCGGCTTCCTTCAGCTCCATCTTTGATCGCATATGCAGCTTTGAAGCCATTAGCCGTGACAAGCTCCGCAACCAGTTCAGAGTTTCCGTCAAATCTGGCTTCATATAAAAGGTAMAAACTTAAAATTGGAAGCAAGCATAGATGATCARAAGGGAAACAAGAGGAAATTTTGTGATACAAGATAAGAYTGTCAGAGAATAAGCATAGACCAAGGTGTCAGTTCTGAATAAATTTCCAATACTATTAATCCTTGAGAAACTATCAGATGTTATCCGACCCTTTGTTTGTGAAATGTGGTTGCTGGTTAATTCTGATGTTAGCAAATTGAATGATCTTCAGATGCTTCAGCGCACACTTCATAGCCTTCAGCCCCCAATATCTTCAACTTGAGCAGAATCAAAAAGGAAAAATATACAGTAGTTCCTTCAATGATGAATAATATCACCAACTACAACTACCATGAAGATGTTAATAGAACTTCACAGAGTGAACCGGATTCATCAATGCAGGTCCCAATGTTGATGGGACCTCACAGGACCATAAGCTCGTATTACAGAAAAACAATATAATCAAGCCCTGGGCAATACTTCTTTAGACCTTCATCAGAACAATTRCCTAAGATCTTGACTTGAAACAACACAATGATACGAAGTGTTAAAATTCTTCCACAACACCATTGCATCGACTATAATGAAGAATGAAGATACGCTCATCAACTGCTTCACATATGTCAGTACATTTAGTATATCATTGCTCATTTCTTTCGGTTTTTTATGTCAAAGATGCAATCAACTAAATGAAAAGAAAATAAACCCCACACCAACCAGAAAGGCATGGYACATAAGGCTAATACGATAACTTAAAATTAAAGATTGTTATTCAAATATTAACAACTAAACAGAATCGGATCCAAAATCTTACTTGTCCAATACAAATAATGTCGTATTTTCTGGCTCCTTGATCTTCAAAGAAAGCTTGTTTAAGAAGCCCAGCTTGTCTTCACCTTTGTACGGAAGAGTAACGGGTTTCTTCTTCAAACCTCGGATATCCGGACTTCCCACTTGTCTTAACTCGGATAGTGGTCTTATATCTAGCAACTGAGCACCAGCATCATCAGCCAATTTTGCATAAGCAGTTTTGGCAGACTCAACGCCCCATGGCTTAGGCTTACCGAGCAACTGGGATATAATTAGTGGCACGGCCAAAATGGCAACCCCACCTCCTATAACTAGAGGATTCTCCGCTACAAAATTGGCAATATTATCGAGAGCTCCACCAGCATCAAACTCCAGAGGCGTGGGGGTGATCGCGGACTGTTCTAATGCTTCCTCATACGTAAGCGCCTTAGCTAATCCCGTGCCAAGAACAGAAGATAAAAGCAAAAGACCCCCGCGAATACTTCTTACTATACCCTCCTCTAAGTTCAATGAATTAGTGGTAAAATTTGGATACTTCTTGAAATGAGAAACCGTATGGAATGCAAGGCTCTTTCTTTGCTCAGTTCTTCTATCCGAAAGAACTGATAGCGGCGTCAAGCCAACTGCATTGAGGGCCTCCATAGCATTACTATACACCGATTCTCGGAGCGAAAATTTTCTCTTCCGACTAGTTTTGAGACCTCTTCTGTATGGTCTTAGCCAGCATGAGAGTTTGAGCACCCCAACTTTGTTTCTTTGCTGCCGCTGTGGTGTTGTTTGAGCTGGGGGAGTTCAGACGTGGGAGGGGATGAATATCCCACCACTTGTACGATTACACGTGGAATGTGGGAATCGCGGGTTTGTTATCACATTGCTAGTACTGTTGTTTGAGCTATCTCGGTGCTTTGTTATTTTGTGGCTGAAATTTATCCGAGGAAGTTTTTAGAAACCGGGATGCACCCCTACTCTAATACACAAATCCAAATGGTACACACCGTTGGTTAATCTGGTCACTCCTGATAAAATCCTCATCTTTTATATGATATTTGTACTAGCAATCAACCCTATAAAAGTTGGGAATATTCAGAGTTCTTATCCGTTATTTTTTTCAGTAAAACTTATTGAATAACCTTCTTTTGCATATTTTTATTTATTTTTTAAACACAATATGAAATTGAATCATCACACAATCTCACATTCCTTTATTGATATTTGCATCACGCAATCTCATGTTCTGTAAAGAGCAAAAGCAGCAGAGACCAAACTCTGGAGAGGGCAGGTTTTTTTCCCTTCTCTCTTTTATGCATAGAGGAGCAGATGTGTATCCAATGGATACATATATCATAAGGGGAGTTTATTAAATTTATACGGACCAAAAACCACCAAAAAAGAAAAGGAATATAGGCGGCAGTAAATGTGGACAGCAATTATCTGTCAGACCAGAAGAATTCTGTGTTTTAAGAAACTAAAGAAAAGAGAATTAATTCCGCTTTACTTACAGGTCATTGAAAGCTATTCAGAAAATATATAAAATGAACTAATAAAAGAGCATATCAAAATTGCCTACAAAATCAAAAAAGAATGGAAGAGCATCGCTTAGAAAATGTCGAAAAAGTAATCCAAACCTTGCCCAATCTCCCATATTGAAATTCCAGCTCCCCATGAACGAGCTTCCTCAAGTCGCACTGCAATTGACTTCAATGATGGATAGAATACGACATGTTTGATGTCTTTATCATCAGAATATAAGAAGAAATGTTCAGCACTGTTTTTTTCCCACTGCATTACAGGCCCGTGCTGCTCCAACAAAGATAGATATTCCCTACCCAGAATTGGTCCACCACCCATCCCTGAAGCCATGAGCAATGGAAATGATAACAAAAGCAGTTAGGGGATGATCGATCACACAGCAAATAAAGTGAAGTGAAGTGTCACCCATAATTCAAGTTATTGATATCCAACAATGAGCAAGAACATATATAGCAGGCATGCAGAAAGGGGACTAAGCTCAAAATTCTCAACCATCAACATGTAGCTTAGATGCCTTTTCGGTTTCATTTATAATGTGAGACCAGACCTTAAATYGGAATTGAGGAAGATCTTCTGYGCTCCAGTAAAATGCAGGGATAAAAAGTGAAAAAAGTGTCAAAACAAAAACTGGTGTAATCCCAGAGTTCTCACATGTCGAAAAGAGGGAGATAGCTTTATATTTTTAGAGTATGAAACATGTAAGAATGGAGAATCAAAGAAAAGCCTTGTAATCTTACAAGAGTAACCAAATTTTGAGACTCCCATAATATTACAAGCCTTAAAATATCTTTATGCAAAACACATGCAAAAACTTCATGATTCTTAAACATGCATCTTGTGATATTCACATAGTGTACATAATATAGATGCATTAATAGCATAACTTGATCATACCTCCTGAAAGTTCAAAATCATTGCCATAGAAGTTGATGCCAACAAATATCTTTTTAGCCAACCCCTGACCTCTGTTGTTAGCACCAAGTAGAATCTTCATGCATGAGCGAATCCACTTCAAAGGTGCATTGGGACCCGGATTATGAGGAACTGAGAAATCATACGTCATAAGAGAGAACCCATCTACAACATCACCTAACTTTCTCAGATCTTCTGGTCCAAAATCACGCTGCTGTAGTTTATCGGAGTATGGTGGGCCTATGACATAAACCAACTCCAAAGTTTGCTGGCTCTTCCTCTCTAAGCTCACTGAATGCATGGCTTCTCCAAGTTGCTTAATAAACTGCAAGGCCTGGACGTGCAAAAGGAAATTAAAACACCATTGATGGTTGTTAAAGTACTGTTCCCAGACATCATCAATTTCCAAACTGCATCAAATGTCAAGAGAGCTGACAAATAATATAGCCAAAAGCTTCTGCTAGAAGAAAAATCAGGTTTAGTGAAATAACTCTGAATGTTTCATTGATTGTTTGATTCAAATTTCACACTGAGAACTGTAGTTCCAAACCCATTKACTCTCTTTTCTGCCTGTTAAAATATAAAACCAGTCCAGGAGGGGGATACTGAACTATGTTATCTGCTGCTGAGCTATGATATTGTTTTTTAGTCTTGGGCTAAAGCTGATGCTCATTGGAGCACATCTAAAAACTTCATCCCAGGCATAATGAATTGGCTGTTGCAGAAGAATCATCATTTTCTAATTTCAAGCTTCATCTGTTCAAGTTGAAAGCAGAAATGGTGAAAGATTGCATATTTTACTTGATGACGGCGCCAATCTTAATCAAATTTAAAAGAAAAGAGAATGAAGAGCTCAGAGAGTCGTACCATAATGCGCATCTCAGGATCATGCAGGATACCATAGGCTGCCCATCTTGACCAAGACTCAAGTACAACACCATCAAAATCCATTTCCCTATACAATGAGAAAAGGAAACCCCCCATCCCCAACAAATCCACACCCATAAACAAAACCAAAAATTTATTCAGAAAAGGCAGAAGACGTCTATGAATTTACATGGGGCAAAGGCATTAGATTTATTGAAGTCTATATATGTGGTATAGCCAGAACAGTGAATAAGATAGCTACAGTTGTCTTAATTGCCAAAATGTGCAATTCTTTTTACCCAAAGTATCTAAAATTAAAGTAGATAATCACATTTTTCCTTATTTCTGTGATCAACCATGGTATTATCTGCTGAGAATTTCCTCTGTTCTTGGATTACATTATAGTTTAACCAGTTTCTAGAAGAGACCTGCCAGATGCCATTCTTTAAGAGATCACATAATCACATTTATCGCAATAATGTAACAGTTTTGTGCTCAGAAGCAGCCATAATGCAGAAGTGAAGTTTACCCAAAAAAGAAAAACGGAACACAATAAGATTATATCATGGTGGATTCCCACATATGCAGGACAGTGTTTGCTTACAACTTCAAAAGGTATTGCAATAAGGCAGGAGTTTATGCTGGGGAAAAAAATGAAAAGAGGAACATACTGGCATTCTGCTATAATGATGTCAATCACTTTATCCCTCTGTTTCTTCTTTGTCAGAAAGGCCATCGGAATTGCTTCAAGAACAACTCTTGGTAATATCTGTCAGTGCAAATTAAATTTCTTTAGAGTGACAGAGTAGAGAATACCAAACAACGACTCAAAGTTGATGATACCTTAACATTGCCTCTCATTCTAAGTTCTGTAATCCATCCTTTATCGGCATTGTGTCTTCCTTCAAGAATCAACTCATTTCCTTGGCTGCCATCAAATTTCTTAATAGTTTAATGTCTGATAGCAAGAATTTATAATCTGACTAGTAAAGAATCCCTCTACTGGCATCGGTTACTTCCACATTATCAACTCTTCCAGATAAAGTTTGGTTTAATAGTCAAATGGCTGAATGATCTATCACTTTGGTTAACAGAAGTATTGGATCATAAATAGATATCTTAGCAGTGATGCACCAAAGAAACTGTATGGATCCAGATCATTCTACTGGACTTTAGTGATTAACTTTAATATTCATACTCAATTACATTGAGTACACAAGTCCGCAGAGTGTATACCTCTTAAGGTCATACCACACAGGTGATATATGTGTCAGCTTAGAATGGAATTTCTTGGCCAGGTCATATCCTTTTGAGTTCCTGTACCATTGTCATTCAAGAAGAGCCTATTAACTAACAAGTCTCAGAAATACATAATGAACAGTGATATACACATATATACTGTGGATTGTTTAATATCAACCTGAGAAAATAGGTCAAAAGTAACTTTTCTTGAGTGGCTGTTTTAGAAGCCCAAAACAAGTCTAGTTTCATGTCTATATAGAGCCCCTCTATCCATCTAGCTTTCCATTAGAAACTTTTCATGAATGATTCTGGTTGAGGAAAGCAAGATCCAAATGAGGGGGGTTGAAGGCAAGCCACCCAACAGCACTAAAATCAAAATCACTCTATGTTTCAATGCCCTGTTTGTTTCTAAACAGTGTTAACAATATAAATGAATAAAAGATATTGTCTATCTACAAGTTTGATGCAGAATATAATATGATCCTCTGATGCTTCCTGACTCTCTTGAAATGAATAAAGGAGACCTAAATGGAATACTTTGTCAGATACTCTTGTGATGCATTCTCAAGTTGACCTCTACGTGAATCATATTATTAAAATACCAAAAGCAACGATAAATAAACCTGATCCAAATTGGCATTGATTAAATATATCTCAATTAAGGTAAACTTACAAATTTTCAACACTAGACTATTTCAATTATATTTATGCAACTTAATCAGCATCCATTAAAGGTGGAACGAAGCTGCTATTGGCACATACATATATAGTTGAAATTTAGCAAATGATTAAATGATTAACTGTGAACTGGAAAATAGAAATACCAAGGAGTAATATAGGCTAGTACAGGATTTTGAAACTGCCGCTGACTCACATTCTCCGATACCTTCATATGCTCCTGAATGTCTTAAAATTTAAGCAACAAAAAAATCTCAAAGACCAAATTTTTATTTCTAATCAGAATTCCCGACCAAAGAAATCAAGGAGAAAAAAACAGTGCTTACAGTGAGAATATCACGGTAGTTCAAATCAGTCTTAACGAGGCCTCGCGCGTATACATACGGTTCGTTCGATTTTTTACCCGTAATAGGGGCCTGGACTCTGCTGTATATGATAACTGAAATGGTGGGAGCTACGATGAACAACAGAGCAAAAATGGCAGCGCGCTTGCGGTTTTGGTTCCCAAGACGATCCACTGAATCGACGTTGTCGAATTCCCCTTTCGACGACTCAACTCGCTTGGATAGGCGGTCCGAGCTGAGCCCCACTCGCCGCTCTCTCTTCTTACCCATAGTCAATTCAAAACCCCGAGTGAAAAGGGYGTGCTCTGAGAAGTGAGCAGGGAGAATGAGGTATAGAACTGTAAACATTACGGAATTTCCTCCCTGTTTTCTAAGGAAAAAAAATGTATTCTTTTTTGTTTTGGGCATGCAAAATATTTTCCATTTTTCCTGCCAAATCAATGTACAGTTTAGGTAACACAACGTACGACGAGCAATGCTGTATAGTTTCCTACCTGTTTCTTTTAATGACAATAGTAACCCTGTCTTTTACACTATTTCATACAGCCAATCCAAGACAGCAGGCAGAAGATAACAGGGAAATATCTAGTGCAARTGGTTTTAGCTGATAAACCCTGAGCCAGAATCAACTGCTTTAGCTGATATTACTCTCTCGACTGCGGAAAGAGGTGAGTATAATTGTCAAATTCTTTATTTCTCACTCTGTATCTACATCGATGCTGTTGTAGTTTCTCTCTAATGCCAGCTTCCTGTTGAGTTATCTGTTCTCTTGTCATTTTGCTACGAAATTGAACCAATTATGGAACCCAATTTATTGATATCTTCACATAAAGTCTCGCCATGTATTGGTACCTTGCCATTTTGCATCTCGTATAAAACATGTTCACGGCAGAAACCTAAATTTTCTTTGAAGATGCCTGTCTCTGCTTCTAAAGGGCAGCAGGTCAAGACTTTATTCTTGGGTGAAAGTTTGGATTTTCAAGAAAAGAGCGATTTCTGGGGTAATTTGAAGAAAACCCACAGTCCTATTTTGCCTATTAGAGCAGCTGTTGTAAAGAGGAGGAAAGAGCGTCCCTTTGACAATGTAATCCAAAGGGACAAGAAGCTTAAACTGGTACTGAAGATTAGAAAAATTTTAATGAGCCAGCCTGATAGGATAATGGCACTTCGCGACTTAGGTAGGTTTAGAAAAGCACTGGGTCTCCACAAGAAAAGGCGATTTATAGCATTGTTGAGGAAGTTCCCAGCAGTGTTTGAGATTATTGAAGAAGGGGTTTATTCTCTTAGGTTCAAATTGACTCCTGAGGCTGAAAGGCTTTACTTTGAGGAAATGCGGATAAGAAATGAGATGGAGGATCTGTTGGTTGTCAAGTTGAGGAAATTGTTGATGATGTCAGCTGACAAGCGGATTCTTTTGGAGAAAATTGCCCATTTGAGGACTGATCTTGGCCTTCCTTTTGAGTTCCGGGACACAATTTGCCACAGATATCCACAGTATTTTAAGGTTGTGTCGACTGGTCGTGGACCAGCATTAGAGCTCACTCATTGGGACCCTGAGCTTGCTATATCTGCTGCAGAGCTTGCAGAAGAAGAGAGAAGGGAAAGAGAGCTGGAAGAAAGAAATTTGATTATTGACAGACCGCCTAAATTCAACAGAGTGAAGCTTCCACGGGGTCTTAATCTTTCAAGAGGAGAGATCAGAAGGATTTCTCAGTTCAGGGACATGCCATACATATCACCATATTCTGACTTCTCTTCCTTGAGATCTGGTACACTAGAGAAAGAAAAGCATTCTTGTGGTGTTGTTCATGAGATCTTGAGTCTCACCGTTGAGAAGAGAACTCTCGTGGACCACCTGACTCATTTCCGTGAGGAATTCAGATTCTCTCAGCAGCTCAGAGGGATGCTGATTAGACATCCTGACATGTTTTATGTGTCACTTAAAGGAGAACGGGATTCGGTTTTCCTTCGTGAAGCATATCGTGATTCTCAACTAATAGAGAAAGACAGGCTTTTGCTAATCAAGGAGAAGCTGCGTACACTTGTTTCTGTTCCACGATTTGGAAGGAGGGAAATTCCAAAGACAAGTGATGCAGAAGGAACCGAAAAAGGACATGGAATTGCTGGGAAGGAGCAAGAAGAGTGGTCTAGCATTGATGATTTTGCTAGTGATGGATTTGATGACAATGTTGACGATGATGAGGATGATGATGACGATGGGGATGATTGGAGTGATGAAGAAGATGATTTGCCCCCAGACTTTGATGATGATGATGGAATTGTGAATCTTGAACAAGGCAAACCAAGTAAAAGGTCAGATGACTTGGAGAAAAAGGATGAGAAGGTTCTTGTTCCTGTCTTTCCAGATGGCCGGACAAGAGAGCGCTGGTAAAATATATAGATTCTTTATAATTTGAATTACTGAACATGACTTGAGGAAATATTCTGAAACCCAAAGTGCATAGGGAGGGACAAAGTTTTGCAACAGTTTTTCATTAGCACATGAGGTTCACTGGACGGGCCAGTTTATTTTATTTGGAGAAGCATGTGATATAGTGTTTGGAAATTTGGTGTCTATGTCAGAATATGTGTCACTGATCTCCAGATCGAGCATGCCTCCCAACATGTTGCCCAGGAATAGAAGAGCAGTTGATTGCATATTTTTGCATTTCTTTAGCAAACAGAGATGTTTACTTTCCATGTCTTTTTAAGTGCTAAGCTTGCATGACTGCAGCATTTTAAGCTTGCTAAATAGATGTAATACCATTTGTTCTTGCAATATACAATACGTTCTTAGCTGATACCTGAGTTATTASTTATTTACTTGGTACAAATCCTACTATGCTTTTAAATTTTAGTGGTGGCTTCTTCTCCAAGCGCAAGTTTGGAATTCATCATCTGCAAAGCAGATTACCATGCCCTAATTTGTCAAGTAACGGTACAAAATTCTATTGGAATGGTTGGTGGGTGGTTTAAGGAGACACGGAGCCAAAAGATGGGAATATGTACTCATGAGAACAGTTTTCTCATTTGATGTAGTATTTTTTACGTGATCTGAAACATTGTTGACATCATGAAAGTTGAACCAATGAGTTTCTATTTGCCATACTAGAGCAGGTACAAAATGTTAAGATTGTTGGCACGCAAAGCAATTGCTCAAAAGGAAGTATATTAGGTAACAGCCTAAATAGTATCATTCAGTTACTGGAGTGTATCATGACAAGGATCCTCAAAATTTGAGGGATAGTAGCATAATTTGGAATGATTGCAGGGCAAGTGCAAGAAATACTGTCATTTTGTTTTCTTACAATCTCAATCTGATCAGAATCTTTTGCTAGAAAGGTGGATAATAAGAATAAGACTATGTTTTGATTACTTCCCAGTAACAAAAAGGCTCTTTAGTTTCAGCCTAGACTGTCATACCGCAGCTTGTAGTATTTGGTTCCCTCTACAAAATTCCCTTTGGACCGTGGATTGAGGCTTGTAGCTGTTCAACAGAGTTATATCTGTTTATTTCTTTATTCTTTCCACTACAAATTCACATTTTCATAATAATGCTGTATATTCTATATATTTACCCAATAATTGAAGCCATCGGAGTACGATCAGCCTAACTTTTTGGTTCTATTATGTTATTCTCTTTTTGCCAAGGCTGCCCAGCTACCCAATCACGACTAAAGGTAAGGCGCTTGTCTATTCCATATTCTTGCATTTTACTTCCTTATTTGTCTTAGAGGAGGACTGTAGACGATGGATCCAAAAAAATTATTGCAATGGCTGTAACATGTGTCATATTCAAGCTCTGTGATCTCCATTTTATGTTTAAATACTACATCAGTGGATCTGCGGGGACCCTTGTTGCACTGGAAAAGAAAATGTTTCAGCTTTTTACTTTGTCTAGCTTCGATGATCATCGTGCCTTATCTCAAGGCACGTAGCAATTCTAATTCGAAGTTGCTATGCAGATGAGAAGTTCCACGTAAGTTTCTGTGGCGCTACACTGGAATTTACCGAAGAAAACAAAGCAATGATTCCACATTCTTCATAGTTTGATAAGACAAGAATCTGTATGTAGATAAATTCTTTACTCTAAAGCAGCCTACTACTTCCCCTTAACAAATGTCAACCKGTTCCAATTCTTTTTTATAAATGATCACTGACTTTCAGCGGACGGCCAGAAGAGGTGAGACGTGGCTTGGCCGAAGTTTTTAACTTTTGAGATGCTTCTCATACCATGTGTGGAAGTGGCGGAAAACTTGTTGACACATCCCCTTTACTATCATAATGATGCTCGTCCTTTTTAAACTGGTTCCAAAATCAAACCAATAAGAAGCTGCTCAGTTCTTGATCTCCAAACCTCTGGTTCTTAACTCTCCCTCAAGGGCTTCTGGCCTCCTACTCCATACTAGTTATCATTTATCAATATTAAATTGACGTTATCGAATGGAATGTGGGGGCCAGAACAACTTGGGGGAGACCTGACAAGCCACGCTTTGCTCTCAGAAAAGTTCATTCCGTTCTCAACAGAGCAGTTTTTGTTTGCTACAAAAGCGTCCAGCAGCTTATGCCTGTGCCGATTCCCCAAGTCCCTGAGTAGAGTGAACAAAATCTATCATGCATTTTCTGCCAAAATCTTGAAGTAAGAATATCAATCTTCTTCCTCATTTTTGCAGTCTTTCTCAGAATGTAAGTGCCTTAATTCTTAATTAGAGAACTGAAAACCAAGCAGAACAATTCGGTGTAATTGTCTATCATCAACTTCCAGTTTCCAGTCTATAGATATGTTTTTTTTTCTTTTTTTTTTTTTTTTTTGGGGGGGGGCGGTGGGGCGGTGTGTTGGGGGAGATGCCATCCCTTTTATGCAAGATTGATAAGTCAAAAGTTTAAAATTAGAGATATCTCTATGATAAGAAAGGAGATTTGTTATAAACAACCCAAAAAAAAAAAAAAAGCCTCAAAACAAAAATATGTGCATCTAATTTTCGACCAAACATCTACGAGTCCTGTTTACTAACACATTCATTGTGTTACTTCAATATGCATTAGTCAAGGTTTCCATTATCAGTAGCTGAAGAATAAACGAGAAGCGAATGAAAAGTTGCAGATTTACTCACTTCACATCGCTATTTGATCCTATTAAGAATAGGCAAAACCTTCGTCATGTTAGTCCCAGATTCTATTACTGATTAATTCCTTATTTAGCCACACACCAAAAACCAAAAAAAAAAAAAAAAGGACTGTTTAGCTTTCCCTACTGAGAGCATTTAATGTGCTGATTTTATACAGCTATTATGTGAGAAGATGGGCAAAATATACCATTACACAGAGATGTGAGATCAAAGTGCACAAATGAAGAAATGTGGGAAGGATATAACTGTTCAACAAGCAGATAATAAACATTACTCTATTCGTGCTTAAAGCTGCTTGAAAATTTCAGAAATCCAGCATATGAGACAAGTAACTAAATTCAACACAATCAGTTGGACCAGTCCCTTATAAGTTCTCCCAGACTCAGGTACGTCGCAAGCATATAGCCATCACATAGCGTAGATTATCTCCCCGCTGCTATCAATGTCAAGATCCGGATCGCTCTCAAGATCTTCTTCCATGTCATCGTCAACATCCAAGCTACCAGTGAGATACTGATTGAGACTGTTTGCCCCGGCAGCTGGAATGGTAGCCTCAGTAATGATCTGCATTATTTCATCAATGCTCTGCATAGGTTGGTCTGGCTCCTCAAATTGGTTGTTTATCATAGTATCATCAATAAGATCTGCAGGGAGGTTCCTCAGAAACCACTCGTGGTTCCTGATCTCTGGAATGGTTATCCTCTGTCACAAAATCACAGCAATTTCAAACAAAGAACAATCAGAAAAAGATCATGAATAGCAGCACCAAAATTCAGAGATAGATTAAATGCAGATTCAACCCATCAGCTATCTACCAAATACCACATGTAGTCTAGCCAAAGAAAACCATGATTAAAATATAAACATATTATACTATGAACTGAATTCAGTCGCAGTCAAAGAAATGAAATTTTAAATGCAAGTGAAAAAAGTAGCCAGTCAAGGAAACCTTCTTAGATGTGCAAGGGATGAAAACACAGCAAAACAAAATCCAAAAGCTACAAAGCTATAATTTATCTAAACCTTTGCAGGGTCAGCTACAAAAATCCTTGAGATCAGATGGCGGCACTCTGGAGATATGTGAACATAGTCAGGAATTGAGTATTGGACATTCAGAATTCTCTGCATGGAAAGCATACATCCTTGAGACAAGTAATTAAGATTTCAAACTCACCATACAAATTAGCATGTGGTTAGAGAAGTTACCTGTATTGTCTTCCGAAAGTTCTTGGGCTCCTCTGGATCCTCAAAAGGATATGCACCCACAAGCATGACATACAAAGTGACACCACAAGACCACACATCTGCAATCTATGACAGTAAAGGCACATCAAAGAAGCAGCAAGTCTCCTTGCGAAAGATAATAGAGTTTCTTTCCTTTTCCTACTTGTCCCCCCAGCCAGGCCGGGGGATTATGTCTTTCTGGAAGACTTTTAGTCCACTGGGTAATGTAAATGAGATGGTCAAACAGAAACATAGAAAATCATTCAAAGTGCAAGTGAAGAAAGCTGAAGTACATCAAACTATTAAAATTTATACTAGAAGCAAGTCTTACTCTTAGAAGAATAACATGTATTCAATTCCTCATGTTTTCTGATAAAATTTTTACATCAAAACACCGGAATTAGTTAAACAAAAACTTCACAAAACATTCATATCAACTCTTGTATGTCTGAGGTATACGCTTGTAGCACCCAGACCAAGAAYCTGTTTGATTTGTGATCCAACATCAAAAAATTTCCAAAATTCCCTGAGCAGAATTGTCCCTCATAGTAATTCCCTTGAAGGACGAATTCCAATTTTACTAGGCCTAAACTCTAAATCATGCAAGGAAGTCAGGCAAAATAGCAAAGGCTTATTAAAAATTTTAATCACCAATTATGTAGCCAAACTTAAGCTTCGCAAAACAATGTTCAACCTAAAATTGAGGATATGACAATGTAACTAAATGAAACAGAGAGCAAATAAACCTAATTTACCAGTCAGCTTTCAGTAAACAAAATGAAGCAACGAAAATGGTTACCTTTCCATCATATTCTTTCTTAAGCAGAACTTCCGGAGCAATATATGCAGGTGTACCAACAGTTGACTTTGGCTGTGAGTGCAGCACGGAGGACTAGAAGATAGAGTAACCAGTGTCATCTCCAGGCAGAGTATGTAAAGGACAGCTTGAAACGAAAAACAGGCGAAGAGAACGTGGAAAGGGGATGCATTGTTCAACTTTTTCCAGTCAACATACTTGTGCGGAAATAGTAATATGAACTAGTATGTATATGTTTCCAAGAAATTATCCTGTCAACCACATGCAACTCTTTGCAAAATAGCCTCACGCCAGGACAGGAGAAGCAAGGTCACAAATTAGAAGTAAAGGCAGACATACAAGGAAGAAGTTGGTACCTTCGAATACCCAAAATCACAAATTTTCAATCTAGGCGCTGGGCTTCCATCCAGTAATGTGTTCTCTAATTTCAAATCACGATGACAGACTTGCTTCACAAAGAAAGACAAGACAATGACAAAAACTGTAAACTTCATATGGTCCTATAGACAATCCACATTAAAAGCACTTAAGAAAGGCATTTGTTTTAAGTACCATAGCATGACAGTAGCTGACTCCTGATATAAGTTGTTGGAAAAAAAACCGTGCCTGGACCAGAAAAAACACCTCATAACCATAAAATGTAAGATGACTCTATGTAACCAAAACCAATACAACAGATAAGAACCTCATCCTCACTGAACCGGCCAGCATTGCATATCCGCTCAAACAGCTCTCCTCCAGAGGCATATTCCATCACAATGGCCAAATGAGTTGGTGTCAATATGACCTGAAGTAGCATTATGACCTCCAAAAGTCAACCTCTCAAGATAGTAAACCTCTGCCTCCCCTCAACCACCCTCAAACTCCTGCCCCCCCAACCCTCCCCCAAAAAAAAATAAAAGAAAGAAAAAAGGTGGATAAGATGGAAGTGCATGCACCTCTTTGAATCTGACAATGTTGGGATGCCTCAGTGATCTATGATTGATAATTTCCCTTTGCACATTCTCATCAATCTGTCATATGCATTTGCATTAAACTAAAAGTCAACCTCTCAAGATAGTAAACCTCTGCCTCCCCTCAACCACCCTCAAACTCCTGCCCCCCCAACCCTCCCCCCAAAAAAAATAAAAGAAAGAAAAAAGGTGGATAAGATGGAAGTGCATGCACCTCTTTGAATCTGACAATGTTGGGATGCCTCAGTGATCTATGATTGATAATTTCCCTTTGCACATTCTCATCAATCTGTCATATGCATTTGCATTAAACTAATCAGAGACTAGAGGACTATATACAGTTACAATGCAAAGCCTTAACCGTATTCAAGAAGCAAATTTCAAAACCTGTAGCTAAATTGCAATTAACAATTAATATTGGACTCAGCTGAGCCTTCCACCTAGTAATTTGAACTAGATGAATCATAYCAGTCATTCCTGTCTGAACATAAAAATGTCACTAGAGTAAGCATATTCACGTGGTTTGTATCACTTTTTCCAACCAGCAGTGCTCATCTCTACCTTAACCTAGGTATTTTGATCTATTACAAGCACATCCCACCCCAGTAATTCTCCAAATAAAGTTAATTCTCATCGATGATTAACAAAATATATCTTTCTCCATCAATCCAGTCATATTTGCGAGTAATCATTTTGTCACTTGCGGGTGATACATTCACAAGCATATACCTAGGAACCTTAATCTACCATGTGCTTGGCGTAACTTAGAAAACTACAAACATTTAAGCTGACAAAGCAAATAAGGATAACCTAGCTACAGCTTTAAGATGATAGACTTTTGAGTAGTAATCCTCCAGGATTTGTAGTTGGTAATTCAAGCACACTAATTCACAACTATTTAATTCTTATTGATAAATTCAGTATCTAACTGCAATGACACAAAAAGGTGGACAACTATTTACCTGTTTATTTTGGCTTTCTTACAGAGAGGAAATCTTTATTTTCACTCAATAACCCAACCGCTCAAATAACACAAACTCAGAAACTAAAATCTTTGGAGGTCTCAACAAATCCCCTTTTTCGAATGTTTTAACCAATTAAAAGTAGACACATAAATCAATTTTCCCGCAGAGAAGCAACCGAACAATGTTACTAACTGCAAAGTGATGAAACTAATATAATAAACTGAATTCAAATTTCACCAACTAACTGAAAACCAATTTAACCGGAAAAAGAAGTGAGAAGCTAACCAACCTTATCTCCCCTCTCGATGTACTTGACAGCCACAAGCTCATTGGTTTGCCTATCTCTCATGAGCCTAGCAACTCCAAAGTTTCCAGAACCGATGTCCCGAACGAGCTCATATCGATCGCTATCGTGCATGATCGGCATGTCCATTCCTGGCCCCACGGTCAAAGCCGCTCGATCCATTTCCCGCAAAAAAAGGTGAAAAAAGAGACCCTCAACTCCAACCCCTCAATCCAAACCCTGCTTCCTTCAAAATAAAGCCAGCACAGGCATCTTCATTACCATTATCATCAACCAGCAGCAAAAAAGAACTCCCCTCAAATCCTAACTCCAATAAACATCGAAAACCCCAGGCAATCGTGGCGAGCAATTGATCACACGATTGAAGTGAAAAATAGTTTTCGTTGGTTGAAGATAAAGACACCCCGAGTGGACGAGCTCGTTCAAGCCCGTGAAGCCCTCACCAGAACACTTCTGCCACCAAATTCCACCTTTTCTTTAAGACCCTTTTAGTGCGTCACTCCCATGATGATGATGATCATGGTCAGTGAACTATACACACATATAGATACATGTGAGCTCGTGAAGCTGGCTGCTTTCGAGAGCCTTTAGCCCTTTATTATTGTGATCAGCTGGTGCATTTTTTGTCTTGGGTTGGAACGAGAGTGAGGGAAAGATGTTGATGAGAGAGTTGGAGATATGATTTTTTACTGGTTTTGGGGAGACAAAGGGCGATTATTGTTGCTGTTTTCTCTGAATCAGTGTAAGAGTGACGAACCTTTTTTTTTAATTATTATTAAAATATAAAAAATGGGTGCAGTGGAAGGACGAGAATGGGCTTTGGCCTCGATGGCGTTGCATTTGAATGACGAAAGTGACCTTTTAAGTGGTGGATAAGGTTTTCGGTATGGGACACGAGGATTCGTTTGGCAGGCRACAAGTGTTCAAATATGGTTCGGGGTCGCTTGGGAGGCTATAAGCTTGTTGTACTGGTGGTCCCCACTTCCCTTTCTATTGCCCTTTCCATATTTATTCAGTACTGCGCCCAAATTACTAAATGCATCACTCTTTTAATCATTTTTCCATTTTGATCCTTGTCTTTTTTAAATAAATTTTCCTCTCGCTGACTTCATTTCTCTATACACGATATCTAAAAGAATATCTCACTTTCGCTACATCACTGGACACAACACAAATGGAGTGGCATATATCACTTCACACATTAAAGCCAAAATTAAACATTACAACAAGTCGTTTGACAAATTTTAATTAAAAAATAAATATAAAACGAAATAACACTCAAAATATGCTTCGATTGGTGAAAATTTGAGTTTTTTGGGAGAGAATCCAGAGATAAATGAAGTTCTATAGAGAAATTTTGTTTAAAAATAATATGGGCAAAATTGAAAATAATTGAAAATGTGGTAACCTTGCTAGATTTAACACTTTTTTTCAACACATGCATCATACATCATGTTCATTGTCTTACTTTACGAGTCCATAACTTGATCATTAAATGATTATTCTGTTAAATATATCTTCTTTGTGCGTCATGCTTAATATTGAATTCTCTTAAGGTCGATGGTAAAATAGTTTCTAGAAATATGACATTGTGCTAATCTTGTTATTGAAAATAAAATGAGTCAATTTAGCTACTAAAAATATAATTATTAAAATTATATCATCAGAAAGAAATTTTTGTCATTTTATTTACTGAAAAATTGAAATTCATATCAAGATGGTCCTTATGTTGGAAATAAATATTAATCAATAATCAAACTTATATACACAAATTTCTCATCTGTAAAATAATATAAGAAAATAAGAAGAATGTGAAATAATTGTATTAATCTTATGACTTTGGTAAGAAAAATGTTACAACTTTGAAATGTTCTTCTGGGAAGAACTCAATCCGATAGATTTTTCTCTTTGGAATTTTTCGAAGGCTTAATAGCTTGATATCGGAATTTAGATTCTTTGAGAGTTTTCAAGGGTTACGTAGATTAATCTCGGGATTTGTGAGTCTTTTGAAATCTTCCGATGGTTCCACAACTTGATCTCAAATTTGAAGTCTTTGGAATATTTAGAATCTTACGAGGGCTTCGCAGCTTAATCTCGTAATTTGGAGAAAAAGTTGAAACTCTTTATTCTAAGCTTCTCTAAACTTGAATTTCTCGTCCTTGATATGAATTTTTGGATCTCTTCCTCTCCTACTTTAACCTCTATTTATAGGCAAAGTAAATTAATTTAATTGGCCGAAATCACGCTTAAGAGCAACATGGTGTCACTTGATTGCTATGTTTTATCTTTGATTTTCATTGGTTGAACCTAGTCATCCTTGACACATTTCATCATCAGTTCATTGGTTGACATACCATTTACTTTCCAACTTAATGAGAATATTTAAAATTGACTTTTAATTATCTAAAATTTTTATTTTTTTCGAAGGGTTAAAATCACACCCCATTTAATTAATATAAAATATTAGACAAAAGTAATATTATCTCCTTTAAACCCTTGCATTTAAGATTGTGTTTGCATTTAGGTTTCAAAAAAAAAGTTTGATTTTGTTAAAAAATTATTTTTTTAACTTTTTAAACGAAAAAACTATTTGTATTATCTTTTTGTTGAAAATTTATTTATTTAAAAAAAACTTCTATCAAATAAAAATCTATAGAAATATCTCTTCAATAAAATTATAACTCCATCTATCCATTCCAAATGAATTTTTTAATAAAAAAATTTTATTTAAGAAATAAATTCAAGATTTTTCATTATTTCACATTTTTTGTTGATTTTTTTTTTAATGAAAAATCAATCGAAGTACACTTTAACATCAAATTAAGGAACAAGTCATCTCAGCCATCCATTTTGTAGTAACGATTTCTCATCTTCCACAGTAACGTCCTCTCAAGTGCTTYGCTGCCACAAGCATTTTCGTTTTCTCTCTGGCTCTTCTCTCTCACCTCTAATRGTTGGGCCATAATTTATAGCTTCGCTCAAACATTGCATCAAACGGCTGTTCCATTCAACTCAATCGTGAGCTTCAACTCCACTGTAAGCCTCTTCCTGTCCTTCTCCYGCTCCTTCGTATTAGCTTATGTTTATCTTCTTTTCTGCTTGTGAATCCCAAGTTCTCTCTTGAGTATTGAATGTAATATCGCCTGATATGTTTATGTTTCTAGAGGTTTTCTTGGTGTGATATTAGTTAGTTGTTTCTTTTTATCATTACTTCATTCCGGTTTATGCAGGTATTCGATTGGTTTAAAGCTAAAAAGAGCGACAAATATGATTCATAGAAGTTCTATATTTGTGTCTTTCTCTAAGATGTACTAGCAGATTCTGGTGTTGTCGAAACCTCTAATTATGCCACCTCCTAGTTGTTAATTGCGTGATCAAACTGGAAAGACCTTAACTTAGTGCTTTAGAACTGGTATCAAGGAATGTAACAACTTTCAGGGAGTAAGCAATCTGAACAGTTACACCGAAACCCATGAGATGCATGAAATTTGCAGTCTTTCCTATAAAAGATGTTAAATTGCCTCATGTCTTAGTGATGAATTGTCTGTCTATGGAGTTTATTTATCTTTTRCTTTTTCTTTCTAGGTCTCTAAAACTGATTTGTGGAATGCATTCTCAATTGAAATGTTTGAATTGGTTCCATTTTGCTATATTCCTATTTTTTAGGATTTTAAAGACATTCACAATAGGTACAATATGCAATGAAAAGAATRTATACAGCTATCTCTCAAATTTTGAATTCTTAGACAAGCATTAGGTGTATCTTCCACGGGACAATAGGGGAAGCAATTCCAGTATGGTTACCATGAATCAGGTGTTTCTTCAGATCTAGAAGGATGAAAAAATCTATGTAGCAGAGCTTTTTTTACAATGCGGTTGGTATTAAAATACTTGAACTGTTGGAAATGCTTGTTTCCATTGTCAGAATTTTTTGAATGCACCATAAATKGGCTTCTGTCCTTCCTTCTTTGTGCAGCCATGAGTAAGGTTCACCTATGAATCTCCATTGTATTTGGCCAATTTGGTATCAGTATGTAGTTGGTCCACACCCCCCCTCCCACACAACCCCCTCCACACACACACGCACATATTACACACACACGCACATATCACACGCACACACACACACTTACTCACACACACGTTCACCCACACACACAAATGCATACACCCACACCACATGCACACACACCCAACACACACCTCCCACACACACACGCACACGCACACACCCTCCCACACACACGCAAATGTGCACACCCACACGCACATGCACACACACGCACGTACCACACACACGCACAAACACACATGCATCCACACACGCTCGTGCACAGACACTAGTAAGGATTTAGAAAAGTAGGAAGTTTAAAAATATAAACAAAAATTTAAGAACACACACACCCACACCCACTCCCACACCCACACACCCCCACATGCACACACA
>MEJB01000072.1:17101-78047 GCA_001752375.1 Rhazya stricta
TATGTGTATTCCTCATACAATTATATGTTATTATCGAAGCTTATTTCAGCTCTTTATTCTTTCTATTTATGTAGAAGTTAGTAATTTCACAATATTTTATCAATTTTTATTTTTTATCATTTTTTCTCATGTATTCTAAATTTTAGAGTTATATAATCTCTTTTTACATCACATATGTATACATAAGTTATTTATTCTTATTGCCAATATATATATATATATATATATATATATTAAATTTCGTTTTCAAATCTTTTCAACTCTTCTTTTTCTCTCCTAATTTTTCTTTCCTTTAAATTTTCCTTCCCGTGTTAGTAACTTATTTTTATTTATCTTTTTATTCACCTATTTACTTATAATACGTCTCAATTATAAAGTTTGTTTTCACATTCTTTTTTAAACTTTAACAATTTCTTTCTAGATGGGATCGATTAAAGTTATCATTCRAGATTTGTTAAAATTATGTAAGGGTAGGTCTCACACCATATTTTTTTTTTCTATATCACTTGATAAGACGATACATATCTTAAAAGTGTAGGAAATATAGTGATGCTTTTTTATTAATCTAGGAAATTTTTTATAAAATCGATACTTTATTTTTAATGTTGATAATTATTCTAAGTAACGCTTTTAACTAATTTAGAAAAATAATGTCCTAATTTACGGTACTTTTATTTAAAAGCGTCTTCATTTTTTATATTACTCGATRAGATGACGCTTATTTTAAAAAACGTCGAGAATATAGCGAGACTGTCTAATTAATGTTGAAAAAAATTATATTAAGCTGACAATTTATTTTAAAATGTTAATTATTCCAATATAATGACTCTTTTAATTAATGTAGGAAAAAGTCACAATTTACGACACGTATATTTAAAATTATTATATTTTTTATGTTATTCAATAAGACAATGCTTGTTTTAAAAAGCCTTGGGAATATTTCTAATATAAAGATATTTTTTAATTAATGTGGAAATATCTCTATTAAGTAGGTACTTTAGAGTTAATGTTAATAATTTTTTAATATGATGATACTTTTAATTAATATCGTAAAACAACCATCGTTACATGAGCCTTTTATTGTAGTGTTGTATATGTATTCTCAAAGTACTAGTTGCTTTATGAAGACTATCGTACTTAAAACATATTTAAGATTTAATATTTGGGGAAAAAAAAAAAAAACTCGTGCAATGCATGGAATAACAACTCGTTCAACATTATTTCTTCTTACTTTTTCTTTTTAATAGTTTGAAGTAATAWGACGGATAACAGATGCATAGCAGCAAAAGGAGTTCAACTCCTATGGCTAAGTTCCACATATGAATTGGGGGATTAATTTGYTTTCCAGAGCATATTCATGCACACAATTTTTGTATGTCTAATCATAATATGCGCTACGGTTGTCTATGGGTGTATTTATTTAAGGGAAATGTTTATGAGAAAATTTTAATGTCGATTAATGACATAATGATATATGATCATTAACAAGAAATGACACTTAGAAGCTATTTCCCTATTTACACCAATTGATCCACAATATAATCCTTTCATTGTGTAATTTGATAGGAGTATGTCGATGGATTTTGCAGCATTGCGTTATTACATTTTTCATCCAATTAAAATACTCTAATTTTTTAGTTTTAAAAATTGAAAAAGAAATGACAAAATGTTTTAACCTAATCCATGCAATAACCATATTAACCAGTTAAGTCTTTAAGCTTATTGAATGCATTCAGTACTTTCTGTGATATTTCGACATTTAATTATTATTCTATTCAAGYTTCTTTCGGAGCACAAAATTCCAGTCTTCGTAAAGGTKSTATTGTCTATTTAAAGGTCGGTTGAAGTATGAAAGACCACCGCCCTCGTCCACCATTTACAGAGATGTGATTCAAACCAACCTTCTCAGTCTTCTCTTTCGATTAATTGGGTAACACAGCACGAGGTACTCAGGTCTCAGCATCCATCCTTTTTACTATTGTTAGCTTCCATCACTCCTTAAAAAGCATAAACTATGAACAGTTCAGGCCTCACTCAACCGGAAGAAGACATAAAACCTGCATACAACAGCTGCAACAACCACCCAATTTCCACTCTTTCCAGCGACAGCACCGCCGGCAACACCAATGCCGCCACCAGCAGTGATAATTCATCGACCAACAGCGTATCTAACAACAAAAAGGGCAAAGGCAAAGGAGGGCCTGACAATAACAAGTTCAGGTATAGAGGAGTGAGGCAGCGGAGTTGGGGCAAGTGGGTGGCCGAGATCCGAGAGCCTAGAAAACGGACACGCCGTTGGCTTGGCACTTTCGCCACCGCTGAAGACGCTGCTAGAGCCTACGACCGTGCTGCCATTATACTTTATGGTTCTAGGGCTCAGCTTAACCTTCAAGCTTCATCAAGCGCTGGCGGCGGCTCAACTGCTGATCAATCATCCTCTCGCTCATCTACCTCTTCATCGTCAACCCAAACTCTTCGTCCATTGCTTCCTCGGCCGGCTGGCTTTGGCCTCACCTTCTATTCCACACCTACACCAGTACCCTCTGTGGCTTCTGGAGTTGTGGGAGGATACGCCCCGTACGGTATTTATCCCAATATACAGTACCCTAACATAGTCCAAGCTTCCCAAAACCTAGTGCATCAGCAAGATTATGGACCCAGTGACGTTCATGTCGGGTGTGACCCCACCACACGGACCTCTTTATACACAAACCCTAAYCAAGAACAACATTCCCAGCATCAGAACAGATTGTACGATGAAGTTAATTCGCTTGTAGGATCAGTTGGGTCTAGCTTGTCTCTTGCCAACACTCAAACCGTAGCTGCACCGGCGATTACCGACGCKCCGGATACTATAGGCCCTGGATCTCCGCAATTATGGCCACTCACACACGACGATGAGTATCCGCCCACTAATATTTGGGACTATGGCGACCCCTTATTGTTTGATTTTTGACCAAAAAAAAAAAAAATTTGTCTCCATGCGAATTGCTAAGTTGAAAAGTCTGGTCATCTGATGCACTTCTCTGAGAATTTCGACTTTCAATAGGGCGACATTTACTAGATTGGCATGGGGAAGGATATATGGAAAACAAAGAGCAATTGCGCTCCGATTGAGCAAACATTTGGTTAGATCAAGAAGTTGTTTTTCTACACTGCAATGAATCGTCGGCCTAGGAAATTGTTACACTTCATGTTTTCATCATATAAGTTGGAAGGTATTTCTACGTGCCGGTCAGTAAAGAAACACTTGTCATTGTTAGGGTTTAGATTATAGAAGCGTATAACGTTATCTATCATGAATGTAAAGAAATGTGATTTTGGTTAACTTCCCTTCAGTACTCTCAGTACTTCAGTTTAAGACCTGAACTATAGTTGCATTAAATTGCATACTCTCAAAGAAATTAGTTAAATATGACCTTGATTTGTTAGCTTGTGTTGAAAAAATGACTGAAATGCTCATAACGAATCTTGCCTTCTGTTCTGGATCTGAATTTTTGTTCTTGGTTTCCTTTTTCGTTGTTTATTTTTTCCAACTAATATCTAGATCCGAGTTTGCTCTTGTTTTCATCAAGATCCTATTTAAGATCATTTTCAAGCGGGAAAAGAGTTGAAAATGATGAAAAAAAATGAAGAAACGAGATGAAGAAGAGAGGTGAGGGACAGCTGGGCCACCTTGCCGTGGAGTTGGCGGGGAAGGATAGGGAACTGGTGCTGCGATTGAAAAGAGAAAAGGGTTGCCTGCCGAGAAGGGAGGTGACTGCAGAGGAGATGAAGGTGGTGGTGGTGAAGGGGGAACTAGTCAAATCTGGTTCCAAACCCATGAACTTTCCCCACCGGGGGGGTGGGTGGTCAATCTTCATCTTCTGTGTACTTGTTATATGAATTTCTATTCCTTTCTTTTTTCCTCGTCGGAGTTTTTCTTCTCTTTAATTTGGCATAATGGAGGTTGAGATGAAGGATTACGCTTATGCAGATTTCCGTTATTAATTTAGGAATTTCCGGGAAAGAGAAAAAGTTGCATTCTTCCCTTTTTAGTAGRATCAGAATTGATCATATCTTTTCAAAACAATAATGTTGGGATCCTGGAAATTAATGAAGACAACGTTCTTCAAGTYCAGGAGATCTTTTTGTTCATGGGAGTAGATTGCATGCCTTGAAAGAACAGGGAGTGGAGGTCAAGTAAGTCTTTCAACTTTCTTCCCAAGCACATTTAGGGGATTGCAGTGTTATTTTGTGGAAAAATTCGATCCATGCTTTAGTTTTTTTTCTTTTTTTTTTTTGGGAAAATTTACTGTCTCTTTTTTTTTTCCCCCCCAAATCCACATACTTTAGTGTTCTAGGTTCTTTTTTATGGTCCGAGACTTTTGTGCATATTCTCTTTCTGTGCTACCAAGTAAACAAGTATACATTTTCCATGAATTCTTGTCCAAGCTTTATCACATGATTGCAGCTCTAATAATCTTCATGTTTCGAAATCACTGAAGTTTGATGCAATGTGGCCCTATGAAATTATAGGATCTTTTATTAGTTGTGATATTGAGGTGATTATCTTTGGAAAAAGTTTATCTATGGAGTTGGATATGTGAATTAGTATTTCCTTCGCACCATAAAAGATAGATTTGCTCATATTTTTATATTAATTAAAAAAATATAAGTAACTTAACTGAATCAATTGTTGTTGTATTTTATTTTTTAATATATTACTTTTCAATATTAGATGAGTTAATAAATATCATTTTGTAATTTGAAGTAACTTATTAAATTGATCTTGAAACTTGATATTATATTTAATTGGTGATGAGAATTAATACATCAAAAAGTTTATGTTTTCTTTCAACTTCTTCTACAAGATGAGTATTTTTACGATATGCATGTTTATTAATTAATAAAATTGTTTATATTATAATGATGTATTATAATTGAGGGCATATTAGGAAGTTATAATTGAACTAATCTTTAAAAATGGAAATAGGCCTGCAATTTTGTTGACAAATTTTGAAGATTGAAATTTAAAATTTAAAGTACGAAAAGTAATTGAAGCTCTTAATATATATTTGACTAATTTATAGGGGATTAAGAAGTATTAAAATATTATCTTATCAATAAATTGTAAAATTATATTATTAAATAAGTTTAATTTAATAAGCTGTTAGTTCTTTCAATTTTGAGTGCTAAATTGTGTTATTAAATAGGATTTAAATTTTGAATGGTGAGCAACCATACTACTTCCTTCGTTTTTTCAGCTATATTATAATCAGATTTTTTTTTTTTTTAAAGGTATGTTACATTCTATACATCAAGACACCATTAAATATATTTTTCATTTTTATCCAAATTTAATTTTCAAATTAATCTCATAAGTTAACATGTTTTCTCTTATACAGTTAATTTTCTACTTTTTCAAATACAAGGCTAAAGCTGTCATTTTAATTTTCTACTTTTTCAAATACAAGGCTAAAGATGTCATTTTAATAGCAATATATATTAGATCAATTTATTGTCTCATTCATCTGTGTGTTTTACCCTAGTGTAACATACTTTAAAAAAAACGGAGAGAGCAATTGATGGCTCTTTGAATCAACAATGTAAGGGTAAAAATGTCACTTTAATAACAACATATATTAGATTAATTTATTGTCGCTTTGATTTGTGTATTTTTTTACCCTGTTATGACATGCTTCAACAATGAACACAATCATTTAGATTTATTACCTCTGTTTTTATTTACATGTTGCGATGGGGTTGTGCACATAAGATAAGAAATTCATGAAATCTATATAACATACCCTTTGCTTTATAATACAAGTCATTTTAAACCTATGCGTACAGATTATATTTTTAAAAAATAATAATAATGCTTTCCATATAGATTACCTAATATATCCTTTCTCTATTTTCTTTAATTTTTTCTGAATTCAATATTTATTAATTAACTAACATTTTCCCCCTCTCTCTTTCTTATCTCTAAATAAACTTCTATCTCATTTAAAGTTTCTCAAATAAATACAAAAAAAAAATCAAACAAGTCAATTTTGAAGGCATGTAAATATGAGTAAAATAGAAATTTTTTTCTTGTAATTGTAAACTGACTTATATTATGAAAATAGACCTCCTATATAAAGTGACTTATATGATGAAACGAATGGGGTATGAGAAYGAGTAAGCTAATCATAATTAATTTCATTAATAAATTGTAATTATCTCTCTTCCTTGGATGAGTCTTTTCTTTTCATTAATTAGATAAAATTTCAAGGCTTGACATTTAGTTTTAGGGCCTGTTGGCCTAAACTTAAAAGTTACGTGCTTTTAGCTTTTTTTCATTATAAATTATAATGAAAAAAATTAAACCACCAACTTTTAAGCTTATATAAAGGAAAAAGTAAAAAGAACCAACTTTTAAACTTAGRAGAGCCCTTAATTATTATACATGGTAAATTAGAAAAAAAAATCATTGTATATTCTTTCAGTTTTAAAATGCAGACAAGTATTATGAAAAAAGAAAGATTTCAGATGCAACATATAAATCAAAACGGAGGTAATAAGTCATAATACAAATCATCTAAAACATTTGCATCTATATATTAAATTAAAGGMACTTCCTCCGTTTTATAATATAATTAATTTTTACATGAAATAATAATATTTTTATATAAATTACCTGATATATCCTTCTTCTATCTTTTTAAATTTTTTCTAAATTTAAAATCAATTAATTATCATTTTCGCTCTCTCTCTTCCTTATCCCTAAATAAACTTCCAATCTCACTCAAACTTATTCGAACGAATATAAAAAGGAGTGATATACGAATAAAAAATAACATTCAAACCAAATCAAATTTTCAAAGCATATAAATAGGTAAACATTGAAATATTTTTTTTATAATTGTAAATAAACTTGTATTATGAAAAGAAATATCTTGCCTTAGAAAATAATTTGTATTATGAAATAGGGAAAGTATTTCCTTTACCAATTTTTCTAAAATTATTCTAGATTTGACCTTCGTTTCATCCGTCACCATCTCCAAAAATAATAAAAACATCAGTTTCATATTGAATTTTTTTATGTCTCTTTTTTTTTTTCATGCTCTTGAAAGATATATGATTAAGTAATGTTTCGTTTGAATGGTGTAATTTAACATTTAAAATTAAATATAATTAAGGTATTTTATTAGATTAAATTGATGGATCATATATCATTTATAATATCATCCTAGCTTGAAATACTTTTATCAAAATCCTATTAAAATTTTTAAGTGATGAGGGTTTGACGAACATGGCGTCAATAAATACGTTCAAATGTATTACTATTTGATAAACTTCTTATCAACTAAATAAAATTAATTATATTTTTTTCCTCTATTTTCAAATAATTAAATATGCTTATATGTAAAAAAACTCATAAATTTTAAAGGAAAAAGAAAATGACAAAAAAATATAAAAAAAAATGGTATTCAAAATTATCCTAGATTGATTACCAAACATCACAAAGTAAATTTTCCTATTAAAAAAATTCAGTTTAGTAACGATATTCAAATTCTTCAACTTGAAATGTCAGGTTTCAATTAATTTTATTAAAGATAATCTAAATCATAAATGTCAAGAAATCATCAGGAAGGAGAAATTTAAATTTTAATAGAGCAAACATACTTGTTGGAGAGCAGAAAAATGATCAGAGACATATATCTATAATGTTGAAAAACTTCTATTGATTATATATGGGAAGTAATTTATGATGTGGGAGAGAGCTTCGTCTACTCAGACGATTTAGTAAATACTACTAAAAATACTAGTTCGGGACTCCCATATTTTCTTTATCAGCGTCGGTTGAACACGCATATCCTGTTGAATGAAGTGTCTCAGTTTGTCTGAATCCCTTTTACTAGATAATGTCAGATTCTAGTTTAATAAATAATAATAACTGAATTCGGGCGGCGGATTTATCCGGTGTTGTAAGTTGGATAAAGGAGACAAAAGCCGCCTTCTCACCAGCGGTTGCCTCTATCTCAAGTTGGCCCAGCGGCTTTTGTTCTTATGGTTGATCTTATCTTAAATATCTCATCGCAGGMCCAATAATATTAATGGAGTTTTACTCCATTTATATTTTTTTAAGSCAAAATTTGAAATAATTAAAATTAAAGATTTCAGATATTRTTTGTTTCTAATTAAACTAATAAATTTATATCACTCCTTAGCTCGGTTAAAAGGTAAAAGTGAACAAATTATAAAATATCTTGGTKAATAATGTCTTACGTTTTATTTATAGATCAATTTTCTATTATTTYTCAAGATGAAAGCTTACAMATTCTATTTAAAATTTATACATAAARTTTTTTTTGGGACTCATTTTAATAAAATTATTCATAAATTAAATTAGTAAATACTATTAACCAATATCAACATATGCTCAATCTAAAATTAAACACAAAATGATATATCATTTAGGCAATTAATTTTTTTTGGAGTTAAGTAAAGAAAAAGAAATAGAAAGTATGTTTTCACGTCTTGATTCTAGAGAAKCATTTTTCTTGAAATAAGTCATATCCACATTTAATTTTTTAAAATGGTCATATCAACATTTTGATTATTATTAATTTGCAGTACCATATATTTTTTCAAAWATAGGTGAGAGAATACATTTTTATTCGTTGGCGGCTCCTGTCATTTCTTGTCATATCATATTCCCTTTAACGGATGGCCTTCTCGACAAGTGCTAGATCTATCTTTGATTAGACATCACTGGAATTAATTTCAGCATAAGGAGTGCATATTTGCCCGACAAGAAATACAAATTTAAAATATTAATATTTTATTATATAATTTTTCTGTATTAGTTCTATTTTAAAATAACTGTTATTTTGGAAAAAATAATTTTAAATTACTCATTATTTTAAAATTAATAACATATTAAATTTATTTTATTCTATTGCTTAAATAATTAATATTATTTAATTTTAAAATATCATTCTTAATGTGTGAGATACACACGTTAATTAAAGTATTAAAAATTTATAAAAATTAAAAATATTATTTTATTTAAAAAATTATACGAATTAATACTTTTATTTATGATGGAAGGGAGTAATTTACATGATTGTCCCGTTAATGAGGGAAATTATCCCGCCACGCGACCTTGCGATAACGTCGAGAACGTCGCGTCACCTCCAAATTTGTCCTCTTTTTCGTTGCCAACCAATGCAAAAAGACAAAAGGAGAAGTTCATTTTGGAAGGGCGGAATTCTTGCTTAATGCTGAGTGCAACTTATGAAGTTATGATCTACGTGTACCCATCTCCTTCCCCTCTTCCCCACTCACATGATATTTTCTTTCTTTTCTTTTCCACCAATTTATCCGTCCATTATCAATAATTTCCAAGTTTTTTAACGACACAATTTGCTTTGTAGACTATCTGATATCACAATTTGATAAAATTAATTCGAGCTCGGCTCAAATTATTTTATAAAATTTGACTCTTACTCTATTAATTATTTTTTTTATTACTCTACAAATTATCAATTTTAAGCCAAAATTTTCATATATTTATGAATCAAGACGAAATAAAAATGATAACTTAATTTCATTATAAAACCATTGATTTTCTATTCAATTCTACATCAAGTCTCCTTCAAGAGGAACCAAATTAGAGATCACTTTTTTACAAGGTATTGAGATACTCACACATCTCAATCCCGTATGTACAAAAAATAAATAAATAAACCTGTTAGACCCACCGATGATGATGACTCTCTATCAATTATTGAGCCACCTTCTCAGAAATGCATGAAGCCTGGTAAACTTTCTGATCATATTTTTCTATCTGAGCATACTTGTGACCAAGAACCAGCAGTGGAGTCTGTTTTGCAGACTCGTCGGTAATTACCAAAAAGTTACTGACGAAATTGTGAAAAATTAAATTAAAAATATCTTTAAAATCCGTTGGAAAATATCTAAAGGATTACTGATGGAATTTGTACAATTAATTTTAAAAAATAAAAATTAAGATTAATTAAGATTTTATAAAATACATCGGTAATTCGTCAGTAATTATCAAAGGATTACAATAGAATGTGTAGAATTAATTTTTAAAAATTTAAATATAATATTAAAAAATTATAAATTTGAATTTTTGTAGGTAATCCGTCAGTAATTACCATAGGATTACTGACAAAATATTAGAATTATGTTTAAGAAAAACAAAAAAAATCAAATAATTAGCAATAAAATTTACAAATTTTGAAGTAAATATTATTTTATACCACGCTTCAAAATTTTAAAACTTATGAATATCAAATTTTTTAAAGTAAATGTTATTATAAACGATTCAAATTTTCAATATATACTATCAATGTTATAATAGAAAACAAATCCAAAATTTTAAATAACTATAGTTGTAGCGACCCGCCTTCCTCCATGTTCCGCTAAAATTGTATGGGCACCGTTTGCCTCTAAACACTCAATATAGTTGAACATTCAATGATTAGAAATCTCCAAACTTCACAAAATATATATACTACATGCCTCTTCTAGGTTAGAAGTCACTTGACCTCTCTAAGCGTTTGCAACTGTCAAAATATGTGAAAAATTGAGTGAGTTAGGCTCAGTGAGTCTCGTGCAGGTATGATAGTGTACAACTTTTAATAAAAAAATTCCAGAAAACATGTTATTTCAGTTCAAATAAGAAAAGCTAAAAATTATTCTTTATTAACAAACACTTCTATAGAAATTTAGAAATCATACTTGCAAAATGTGCTTAGTTTAACAAAATGTTACATGCAAAGTATAGAGTCAAAATGTCAAATCTTGATTGTAAGAGATTCACCCTGCAAGGTCAAGATTTACCAAACTTATCTCTCTATGTACACATGCGATTTACAACAAACCCCATGAACAATAACAAGTAAGCCGGCTAACAGCACCTATGGAAGTCGATTGCCCCTGAGTTAAACCTTCTAACTAAGGATACAACCATCCTACATGTATTGTGAGTCCATATGACGCAACCGTCTATCCGAGCGGACCTGACCTACCATAGATATGATCCATCGGTTCTGGTCATTTGGCAACAACTCCTAAAGCATTGTCGTCTAAGCGGCCCAAGATGTCCTCGCACTGGAGACTAGTCAAGTACAATATGTTGCCCACTAGACTAGTACTTGGAGTCATTGACTAAGAACTCAATCATCATAGTATACACAAAATTCAAGCCTATTTCAATAATAAACTTGATGCACAAGTAAATCAATAATCTCATGTCACTCATGATGAAATCCATGTCAAGTATAAAAATAAAAATTTGATATTTAAATTCAAGTTTTCATATCAATCGAGTAAACATATGGTTTGAACAAAATAATCAAGTTGATAATTCATTTTGTACTAAAATCTATAATATATAACAACATATACAATAATTCTCTAAAAGATTGAAGTGTACTCTTATTCGAAAAACATACGAAAAGAATCATTTTCTCAGAGTATGATATATAAAACCACATGTGGTTGGGAGTTTAATAAAACATAAGGGATCGTATTAAAAAATTAGAGAATATTTGAATACACTTTTCTAGAGTACAAAATCCCTCATAAAATAGAAGAACTCACCTGGTATCGTGGGTTGTACACTGAACTTTTAATTTTTTCGATTATCATATCTTATGATYAGAATATTAGAGATCATATTAATTTATGTCCTATAATAAGATTATGATAATTATAAAACAAATAAATAATTCCCTAATTATTACTGGGATCCAAAGATTTAATGAATTCGAATTTAGAATTTTTGAAAAAAAATTATTTAAATAATATAACGTGTGTAAGAATTTTCTTTTTATTTTAAAACAAAATGAAAAATCAATTTTGTCATTCAAATGAGGCATTTCTTATCGATTTCTTGTTTCTAGTTATCTTCAACCACTAAGCATGGGATGGTTAAGGCTTCTTTGACAAGCACGGTTTTCAAGTCACTAGTTTTTAGTTTTCGCATGTAGAGTCATCTCTTAATGGAAATAATATAAAGAGATGAAATGATATGGCGGAGTTAATTTAACAAAAGAACGGTGATGATTAGGACGATACAAATGCATTAAAAATAAAGGAAAGAAATAGTGAGAAAAAGGATGAAAAAATGATAATTGCGGGTGAAGAAATGGTCTGATGATCAATCGCAAGAAAAAAAAAGTATGTGCAATAACGAAGGGTAATGGCGATGGAACTTGGGTTGATCAGGAAACAGAAGTATAAAATATATTAAGGATAAGAAATGATAACAAAAGAGAGTATTATACATTATTATTAATAATAAAAAATAAAAATAGTAAGAGAAGAGATAAGGAAAAAAATAAAAGAAACTAAAAAATAGATTTTTCTAATATTATATATTATTATTACTAATTATTTTTTATTATTTTAAACAATTTTAGAATTTATTTCCTTCTAATAAAAATATTATTGTCCGAATTCTTCTAACAAACGAACCAAAGTACAATTTGATTATTTAAAGTAACTAATAAATATATAACTAAATAAATAGTCAAAATATTCTAATTTCGACATTCTCTTTAACTTGTCAGTATCTTAACTTTTCACCTAATCTCGCATTTTTTATGAGATTTTATGTTAAAGAATAATAGTTGAAATGTTTAAAGTTTTACAATMGTCTTCTTATATGTTGAAGTTTCATACGTTTTTGAACTTTTCTTTACAAATGTAGTCGAGCGATCGACCTGCTATTAATGTGCACCAATAAAATTGACTTATGGAATATACACCTGTGGCAATAGATTCTCGAAATTAGGCTCAATCACTTTAAGTTATTATTTTCGTTGTCTTAGTTTATATATTTGTCAAGAATTAGTCTGCATTAGMTTGAGTTAATCGATCTCTTTCTATATTAATCATATTCAAAATCTTTCTATACCTTGTTGTCTTAATAAATTAATTAAATTATGAAGTATGTTGCGTAGTCATTATAGACATTATATATAGTACATGCAGAAAATCTTATATACATATATATATTTTATGTGATTATATATTTACGTAATTATAATTGTACGTAGATTAGTTCTATATACAATTAGACATGCTAATGAATGAAATTATATATACTAGTTTATCATTTATATAATCACATAAATATGCAGCAATTGACATATATATAATTGTGTATAGAACTAGCTTATGCTTTATAATTCATATATAAAACTAATATATAATTTTATTAATTTCATAAATAATTATTTGTGAATGACTTTCTTACTATTGAAACCCATAAGTTCTCGGATTTAACATTTATAAATAGAGGATTTTGATTCACATTAAAGTTAATGATATTCAGTTTGCTATTCTCTTCAACTCTCATTCTCTTTTATTTTTCTCAATTTATAATACGTTATCAACACGATTATCTACCTATTGAACCCTTACTGGATCTGATTGAATATAAATCTTTGTCGAATCTGATTGAACATGAGTCTTTACCGAATTTTATTGAACCTGAGTTTTTTTATTCCTATCAAGCTAGCTTTTGGTTTGAACGTGAATATCTGATCTTTGTTAATCTATTGATTGAGCGCAAGGCTTTGAATAAGGTAAGTGCGATTCCAATCTAAAAGTTTGAATTTATTGTGTTTAATGTAATTGTATGAATATTATTTGTCTCGACTCTCTAAAAAACTTCTTTCGCATATTATATATGTGGTATTTGAGATTAATGTATTTTTAACGAGGTTTCTTGTCTCTTATAAAATTTAATTATAATAGTAGTCATTGATTATGTCATAATAGAAACTCAAAGGAAAAAAATGCCTTACTCATGCTCGGTGATGTTTCCTTTTCTTTTTTCACCATCCGTTACTTTTTATACTATTTTCATTTATAAAAAWGAAAACCTTTTATTTATAAGTTTAAGATTATATCTTTATACTATTTTAATTGTAATTTAACATTTTCTTATGACTATTTCTTGAATACCATGATTATTAAATTATATGTATATTTGTGAAAAATGCTTGCTTTATGGCCAATATCATGTTCTTTCTTTACACGTGCTTTTGGTATTTAATTTCATTTGTACATAATTTATTTTTTATTACTATTTATTATTACGTAATAATTATGACATTAATATTCTTGAAGAATACTAAATTATTACTCCTGAAGTAGTAATAGTGCAAATTATAAACCTTATATATTCTTGAAGAACATTATATCAGGTTCACAAAGAATATTAAACTATTGGTGCCTGAAATAATAATAGTCATTATTTGTTCTTGAAGAACATAATATAATGATCTCAATGTTCGTGAAGAATATTAAATTATTTTTTGAAGTTAATATTATATACTCCTAAATGGTATATTATAATCTAAATATTTGTAAGATATCAAATTATTGCTCTAAATTAATTTATCTATAAGTTAATATTAGCTATCCTGAAGGATATATTTCAATCTGAATATTCTTGAAGAATATTGAACTATTGTTCTTGAAGTAAGAATAGATTGACTCAATTATTATATTAATATATTATTATTGTGCTCCTGAARTAGCACATATTTTGAAGAAAAAATGAAATGCTTTGGTGATATAACCTRTAATTCCTGAAGGAATGCAAATAATGTGTTGCCGTATTGACATCAATTATTTTCTTATAACTCTATATTATTTGAAAATATCTTACTCCCTTATTTTTATTCTAGAATTGCACAAATAGCAAATATCACTCAATTTGAATTCATTGCACTTTACATATCTGACAAGAATTATTGGTCATAGGCCCTTAATGTTGAAATACACTTTCAAAGGTCTGGGGGAGACAAAAAGAATAAGAAAAAATGAATCTCAAAAGAATCGTGCAAAAGCACTAATTTTTTTTCATCATCATCTTCACAATGACTTGAAGCTAGAGTATGTACCTATCGTATGACAAGTATATAGTGGATCTCTACCAAAAGATCAATTAAAAAAGGGGGAAGTGGAGATAAAAAGATAAAAAGTTTTATTGATTTTGATGGTTCAATTGATATAGATGTCTCCCATACTTTTACCAATCGAACAAAAATATTGATCATTTAAGTGGAGATGGTGTGATAGAAGACGAGATTAATTTCTCATTTTATATATGGACTTTCTTTACCGTATTCATGAACTTAAGTATTTGAGATTTTTACATTTTGACTATTTYGGTATTTGGTTGAATTATTTTTACCTTAATATTTTTTTATAAAAATTTTTAAGTTACTCACATCTCTTTACTAGTGCAATAATATATACCATATATTCGGAGTATATAGGAGTATTTCTCTCACCCTAAGATGAGATAGATACATAAAAGTACTATAAATAGTATCGTGAAATTGATTTATGGTACCGAAAGAACTGTCATACTTTAATCTAGAAATGGACAAAATTTTTGTGCAATATTATCTTTAAAGTTCCTAAAAAATTTATTAAGTTTCAAAGGTATCAACTGAAATGGGTATAAGCATATTTAGACAATGAAAAAGTGGTTTAAATATTTATGTATCACCATTATAGTCTCAGGAATTTATATTGGAATAACTGGTATCTCTTTCCTCCAAATGGTATTATGCCAAGATTAATGCACTTGAAGTCCATCATCTCGTAAATCAGAAGTTTATTTGTGATCCTAACATTCTTATTATTTGGCATAATAAATTCAGACATATTGGATCTATAATGATGAGAAAAATGATCGAGAATTTCCACGATCAACCATTGAGAAATAAAAAAAATTATTAAGCTCAAAAGAATTCATTATGTGTTGTTTATTTCAAGGGAAATTGATTAAGACAATCACGAGCAAAGTGGAAGTTGAGAGTCCTACATTTTGTATAATAGATTTATGGTGATATATTCATACTTATCTATCCACTATGTGCTTAATTTAGATATTTTATGATTTTAATTGATACATCAATATATATGATGATCACATGTAAGTTTATTATCAAGTGCAACTTGAAGTTTGCAATATTATAACTGCAACTAAAAGTTTGCGAGATTTCTTACTTAGACAATTCGATTACAACACAATTTCAGACCGTAAATTAAAAATATTCATTCGGGTAATGCTAATATATGTCTATCCCATATTTTTTGAGCTTATTTCTAGTCAATTTGGATTATTTTTGAACATCTTGTTGCTCATGTTCATATACAAAATAGTTTACTTGAATATTTTATCAGACTGTTGGAATTGATTGCTAGACCATTGCAATTGACTGCTAGACCATTGCAAATAAGAACAAAACTCCCTACAAATGCATAGAGATATGCTATTTTACATGAAGCAACGCTTGTGTGTATAAGGCAAACTATTTGTCACATATTCTCTCCWCTTAAATTGGCAATTTGAGTTGGTGAATTGAAATTTTAAAGATTATCTATTTATCAAAAAAGAAAAAGCAAATCCATGTGCCTAATATTTGTATTGATTCATCAAGAATTACTAAAATCACATTTATCCTCAATAATAGTTTCCATCTAAATAAAAGTTCTTAGCATGACAAAATATTGATATACTAGCTAGTAATTATAAAACACAGCAGAAGTAAATGTGGTAGTGATTTAACGATATTATGACATGCCAGAAGTATGATAGTGATTCTAAAGCATGTCAGAATGAGGCATACCTCTTGAATCTAAAGCACGCTAGAAGCATGACCAATCTCTTGGTTCTAAAGATAAAAGTCCTCGTAAGAAAAGGGGATTACATGATCAAAATGACCATATTTAGAAATTAAAAATAGCCAAGAGATATTGATAAAGAGATTCAAGTTCCTCAAAGTTCCTCAACTTCCTCAAGTTCCTCATAAATGATAATGAGGATTTTGAACTAAAATCAATTGAAAATGCCAACATAGACATGATTGGTTAAGATGGAGAGATGCAATTGAATCTTAATCAAAATCACTATTGAAACATGAGGTTTTTGGACTTGTAGTCCAAATACAATAAGGTATAACACCAGTTAATTATAAATGGGTATCTATATGCCAAAAAATGAGATGAAAATAGTGAAATCGTAAGATATATAGCACAACTAAGCTCCAAGATTTTTCACAAATACAAGATATTGATTATAGAAAAACATATTCACCTATAGATAACATAATTACGTTCAAATATCTTGTAAGCTTGATAATACATGAAAATCTTGATATGCATTTGATGAATATAGTCACTTTTATTTATATAGATCAGTAAGCAATGACAATTACATAAAAATCCTTGAAGGGTCTGATTTGTCTGAAACATTTACTCAAAAAAATCATTCCATCAAATTGCAAAAGTCCTTTTATGGATTAAAATAATCTAGATATATTTGATATAATCGTCTTAGTGAATATCTTTTGAATGAGGGATATAAAAATAATGAAGCATACCCTTGTAGTTTCATAAAGAAAATATATATTTGAGTAACAATTGTTGCAATTTATGTTGATTTAAATCTAAACGAGACTCTTGAAGAGCTCAACAAAATTGCAGATTATATAAAAAACGAATTTGAAATAAATGATCTAGGAAAGATAAATATTTGTCTTATGTTTGCAAATTGAACATTTTCTTAAAGGATTATTTGTTAATCAATTTAAGTATATAAAACAAGTAATAAAACAATTTATATGATGCACATCCATTAGTATTACTAGAAGTTGATAAAAATTATTTTCGCCCTCTCGAAGATGGTGAAAAGATTATTAGTCCTGAATTACCATACCTTAGTACAATAGGTACTTTTTCTGTAAATCTCCCTACAAGTTATAATTATCTAGAAAAACTGTATCCTGGATATTTGTAAGCAAACTATAAGAGTTAGATGCTCAAATCATTCAAAAATCCAACAGCGACTACACTAAAGGAGATAGAACAAAGCATATTTTTCCAAAGTTCTTCTATCATGAGCTTCAGTAAAAGTAGTGATATCAATGTTCAACCGATTCAATCGAGTAATAATGTGAAGAAAATTGATTCATCATATTCGAAAGCATCGAATCAAAGACATTCAATGATCATCTATATGAGGGGGAGTAATTGTACTCTTTTTTCTTCATTYAGATTGTCCTACTATGTTTTTCTGACAARATTTTAACAAAACATCAATTAATASTGCAACATCTTCTCAATTTATRACAACTAATTCCATAATGAACTAATTTGAATAGGTGAGTGTAACACTATTATTAAAATTCCATTACTTAACCAATTAGCCGAATTAAAGTTTGTAGAGATAGTCAATTTATTTTTATTGATAACTCCTATTACCAACACTTAACCCTTTTTTAGCCTTTCTTTGTTTCCCCTCTCTTTCTCTCTCTCGTTTCCCTCTCTCGCTCTCTTTGAAGGCTGCAGAAGGGTGACTCTCATTTTCCCCAACACACAAAGGCAGCTGAAATTCCACCGGAAATTCTACTGCCGCAACATCTTTCAGAACTTCTGCGACGTCAATTTGGTAAGTATTTTATATTTCATCTAAATATAAACACTAGCTCATGAACAAGTTGGTCATACCATTTTTAGTTCTGAATTTGATTTTGTTTTCATAAAGTTGAGTCCTAGAACAGGTTCCTAGATCTTACATACCATTAAAATAGCGCTGTTGTTGATATGAGAGGTCAGCGAGGGGGTTGGCTTTATTATGAAAATCATAAACAAATGTTAATTGGTATTTTACTGGTTTTTATGGTGACCTGGATCGTGGTATGATGGGGCATTCTTGGGATTTGCTTAGGAGAACTGGGAGTGGAAGGGTTCTCCCTTGGCTTCATGTTGGAGATTTTAACGAGATATTCTTTTGCTCTGAGCAACTGGAGGTGGGGAGAGGAGTCAAGGTTAGATGGAATGGGGGTATCTTGAATGGTTGTTGACTAAGTTGGGAGTGCCTTTGAGGTGGGTCACTATAATTATGAGATGTGTACGAACAGTCTCCTTTTAGGCACTAGTAAATTGTTAGCCTAGATGGGTTATCACGCCTAGTAGGAGCATCCAGCAGGGCGACCCATTATCACCTGTTCTTTTTGTCATTTGAACAGAGGTCTTCTTTGCCCTAATTCGCAGTGCTATAATGTGGGGCACATTATGAGGTATGAGGATGGGGCGAAATGCCCTAGAGCTGACCCATTTATTTTTTGCATATGATAGCCTATTGCTTATGCAAGCTTTAATGCCCAATGCATTGGAGATTGGAGAAATATGTGCTACTTTCTGGGCAAGAAATTAATCACCATGAAGTCTTCAGTGATGTTAGATAGAAGAGTGGTAGTTGCCTTGAGGATAGAAATATGTAGCATTTTGGGATGAGGGAGTGTGAGGTCACAGGGAATTATTTAGGGTTGCCATACTATATGGGACGTTCCACAACAGAGATGTTTGCATATGTTAAGCAGCGTACGGAAGAAGGTCCAATGGAGAAAGGGTCAACTCTTGACCCATGCAGCTTGAGAAGTCCTTATTAAGTCTATTTTGTAGGCTATACCCACATAGGCGATGACATGTTTTGTGTTGCCAGCTATTTTATGTAATGAGATTACGTCACTCTTTAGGAATTTCTGGTGGGAAAAGGGTGAGGATAACCATGGAATATACTAGAAAAGGTAGGAGGCCTTTGTCGGTTGAAGGGTGAGGGAGGTATAGAGTTTAGGGACACTGAGGGATTTTACTTGGAAATGTTAGCCAAGCTAGGATGGATGATGATTAAAAATGAGGGTCTTTGACTATTAGGATTTTAAAGGCGAAGTATTTTGCCGATACTGATTTTTCTCGAACCTAAGGGGCCGCAGGGCCTTCTTTGTATGGAGAAGTATTCCGGAAGGTAGGAATCTACTCCTGCAGGCGATTAGATAGAGAGCGGGGAATGGCAGTCGAATTGACATTTGACATCATCCTTGATTGCTAGTCCCATATGATTTTAAGATTCTCTCACCTAATTTTTTCCGCCGTAAGACCTTCATGTGAGCTCTCTTCTTCTACCGAATCCCCTTAAGGAGGAATGTGGGTCTTATTGATGTCTTGTTTCCTCCTAGGGATAAGGAGGCGATTCGCGTATCCCTTTACCCTGTGATACTCGAGAAGATACCCTTATTTGGCAAATGGGGTTTTCACTGTTAGATCTGCATAAAAAATGGAAATGAAGTTTCTTGACAGATTTAGAAAGAATGAATCGGATCAATCTACTACCCATGATGGAGTAGAGTTATCTGGAAATGTTTGTGGAGGTTGAATACAGCAACCCCCCCCCCCCCCGGCGGGCAAAGGTGAAGATTTTGGCATGGATAGTGGGTAAGCTTATTCTCCCAATGAGAGTTAATTTGAGAAAAAATGACGTTACTGGATAATCTACTCTGGCATTTGTGTGGATTTATGGAAGAATATGACATGCATTTGTTTATTGGTTGCCAATATGCTGAGTGGGTTTAGGGAAAGGCAGGAGTGATTTTTGTCGGGGGTACAATCTATGAAGGAAGTGCTGACACATTTATGTTCAAACTGGGAATTTATGAGTATTGATGAGTTATGGTATGCCGGGAATAGAAGGATATTTGAGGATGATTAGATCATGGAAGTTGACACTGTTGACTTTGCAAGGAATTACTTTCAGAAGTTTCAGCAGGTGCTGTTGGCAAAATTGGTGGCGTAGCTGGGGCAATAGCTCGAAGTTCTCTGTGGGTGCCACCTACAATAGGGTGTTTTAGGATCAGCATAGATGGTGATTTGAGGTAGGGAAAACCTGCAGGCGATGGGGTTGTTGTGATCAGGAATCATTCTGGCAGGATTCTCGTGGCTTTGGCACGTAACTTCGATTTCAGCGGGAGCCCTGAACAGGAGAAATTGCACGCATTGTGGAAGGGCTTCTTGCTAGTAGAGGCAATGGATTTGCAAATATTTAAGATGGAAACGGATTGCCTCAGGACAGTACTTGGTGAAGCAGGTGGAAAGGGATTTTTCCCAATGGGTGGTTTTATAGTGCAGAATATCAGAGACAAGGCAGGTGCGTTGACATGTGGAGGATTGTTGCATGTGCATAGGAAAGGGAGTAGACCTGGTCATTTTTAAGCACAAACGGAGTGCAAGCTAGCTGTGAAAAAAGTTCAGTGGACAGATGTTCATAATGATGTAAGAACTGCAGCATTGGCTGATGCCTTAGTGCATTAATAAACTTGTGTTATTTCTTAGAAGACGAACATCCCTGACAAATTTTGATAAGTCGCTTATTGTCAAATCAAGTGTTAGAATATCTACAATTGTCAATTATTCTCTCTTTAGGCTGAAGAAAACGTCCCAAGACATATATGTGAATTCCTCTATTCTAATCAATGTTATCTAATTGAATTTTTAAATTTGTGTGTTGATCATTATCAATTAAATTCAAATTTATCAAATATACTTGTTTCAAGCTATAATTAACATATTTTTCTAACTAATCAAATCATATTTTGTACTTAATTTAACTTAAAATAAGATATTAAATAATACGATTTTATTCAATTACACATATAACAGTGAATATATTTTTATTTCACATACAATTTATAATCTTGTCATTTAACCTAATTGACTAAGTTTTTTTTCTCTAATCGCCTTAAATTGTTTTAGAATCAAATGAACGGTGATCAATTATTCAATCAAATATTAAAAATAATAGCCAAACTTTAATGTAAGTAGACACAAATATAATGGAAAAGTTTAATAAAAAAAAGTATAAATAGAGTAGATTATATCATGATTTTGAAATAAAAATATATAATTCAACATAACGATCAATCAAAACAGGATAAAGTACAATGTTTGACATTCAAAATTACCTAAATTTTGAGTTTTAATTCTCAAGTTAAAAAGCCGAAATCATATCTTTAACGATTACAAAAGTATTAATGTTTAATCGTCCAATTAAAAAAGACCKTCAAGTGATAACAGACAAAGCTCATTTTAATCAATTACTTACAAGAAAACACTAACCCTGACCATTACCCCTTCTCCTTCTCCTTCTCCTTCTTCCCCTCTCCCTCTTCTTCTCCCTCTCTTCTTCTCTTCTAGTTCCATCACCACAACTTTTATGATTCCAGTTCTGCCACCAGCTCTTGATTCTCTTAAAAATCAACCGCCAATCGCGGACCCTCTCCGCCGCACTTCTGCACCTAAGGCCCTTATCGTTGTTGCCGCAACCAAAACCCCCGCAGCTGCCAATTTAAGCTAATCTGCACGTTCCTTTTTCTTCTTTTCTTTTTTCTTCGGTTGCCTGTATATCTGCAGCCTAACTCTTGGATTGAGCTGAAAAAGATGGATAAATCAGCTTCAAATTTTTCTTTACTCCTTGACATCTTTCATGAGTCATTCACAACAGTTTCAAAGAAAATCCTTGGACATCCAGACAAGGCACGTTTGCCATTTCTTACAAGCCGACGTGTCAAGATGAAGCACCATATTCAACAACGGTATAGCCCCCCAAATTTCTATGACGAAATCGAACAAAAATAGTTTATTGGACTTGATCTGCTGCTTTCTCATGAGAAGTCTTTAGAGCCAGTACTTGCCATTTGCAGCTGGACACCACTCTCTTACAGCTCTTCATTCTCTCCCTTTGTCATGGACCTTTGACTCGTCCTAAATATCCATAAAAAAACACCAATACAAACATCAGTTGGCCCCTTCTTTCAAAATTCTTCAAGGGAACGTGAAGCATTGATACTTTTTAAAACATTAATGATCATTATTTATCATATTAAATTTGAGGATCAAAATCTAAAATTTTGATAATTTTTAAGTATCAAACATATACTTTACTCCTAAATGAAAAATAAGATAATGAAAAAGAACGTCATATTATATAAGTTTAGGCAAAACACTCCTTGATCTTCAAGTCTAAATCCTTTATACTCTACTCATCTAAGGTTCCCAAGTTATTTCCCAAGCTATATAAAAAAAATGAAATTTTCTATGCAAAAATCGCACTTAAATAGGTTCTAGTATGTGATGTGGGTAAAAATCTATTAAATTTACTAGTAATTAAGTGACTATTTTCACCCTCTTTCATATGCTAAAATACTACTTTGTGCTAATTTGCGTTTAAACTTTATCTAAATTCAATTGAGTAATTTTATTCATGCTAAATTGTGAAATTATAGAATTTATGAGTCTTTATTGAAGTAAAATGCTTTATTTTGTAGGAAAAATGATTATACATGTGAATTAAGGAGTTTCTTGATGAAAAAGTAAGAGAAGTTCAAATTGTGATTATTGYTACGTTAAAATGTTATAACAATAAATGACTTGAAAGAAAGAGTGATTAGTATATCAAACTTAGTCAAATGAAAGGTCAAAAAGGCCAAAAGTCATAAGGTAAAGGACAAGTGAATTTCATATATAAATAAGATCTTGACAAGTGTTATTTGCTTTTAGGGTTGCTTTTCACCAAAGCTTCCAAGAGAAGCTTTGTAAATAAGAAACAAGAGTGGACTTTGAGAAATTCATTCGAAAAAATAGAGGTAGCCACAGAGGAGGAAAAAGTGAGAGAAAGAATGCAAAAAAAAGGAGGAAGCTTGGAGCATTCAAGAAAGAAGAAGTACCTAAAAAGACTTCACCTTCAAGCTTCATCAACACCTCTTTAGATTTTGTCTCTATCTTTTAGTTATATGTTGAGATGTTGAACTTGAACTATTTATATTTTCTTACATTTAAGCGCATGAACTAAGAAGTTAGAGTTTTGATGAACTAATGTAATAAATATTCCATTAAATGCTTTGAGTAAGGTTTCTTCTTCATTAATGTTCTATTCAAGTATATTTATTATTGTGCAATCACTATTCTTGGCCATTAATGATGTTGTGATAACTCTTGAAAGCTAAAAGAAGTTAAAAGTAGTGGAGATCTTAAATAGATATGGATTTTGGATAAGTAACTACGGGTAGAACAATTTAGTAAAATAGAAACAATGACCAACAAATTGAAATGGTGATGTCATTATATGTTTTGGTTTATGTTTTTGTTGCTGGCAAACTTTTGTTACAAGCGATGCTGCAACATAATGTTAGAGCATTGTTGTGAATGTTTCTTGGATATTAGTATATTAGAGTTCTTAGCTCTAACTCATCTTTTAATTCTTAAGCATTTGGTGTGAAGCTTACCTTAATCTTTTAATCGATTTCAGCAATTAGATAATTCGTAAATTTATGTACTTTATTTTTGTGACATATACCAAATCGACAATTGATTTTATTTAATTTAAATCACTACTTTTAAACCAAAAATTTTTATCTGAGGATATTCTTATTTACTTAATATTACTCATAAATCGTGTATACTTGTATGAGTGAAGCTTAATTACATATACAATTTTGTCTATCAATATGCAGTAGCGAAACCGGCGCGGGTTGCCTCTTTATTTTTCTCGTCAGGCTTCAAGATCCTCTGTATCCTCATCAGCTTGACCAAAAAAACTAAAGCTTGAAACCTTTTGGTCGGCTCTGAATTCATGTTTTAATCTTGAATTGGCATCGAGACATCAAATAATAGTTGGTTTGGTCGATTCAAGGCTTAAATAATTTCAAAATTGGGTGAAATCAAGTCTATTTCAAAACCCTTTCTTACTTTCAATTCATCTATGTAATTTTTGTAGAGTTTTCATTGCCATTTTCGTCTTGAATCTTCGCAAATTATTTCTTGTCAAATTGAACTAATCCATAATGAAGTTTTGGTTAAATAACTATTACTCCCTCCATTTCATAAATATAGGTCTAATCCTATTTTCACACGGACTAAGAAATATAGATAATTTAGTGAAAATAATTATTGTTATATTTTATTTTCCTCATATACCCTTTATAAATATTAGGCGAATTAATAAAATGTCATTTTATRACTTGATATGAGTTATTAACTTGATCTTGAAACTTGACATTATATTTAATTTGTGACAATAATTGATATATCAGAAAGTTTATTTTTCCTCTATCAACTCTTTCTTCAAGATGAGTATTTATTATAATAAGTATATTTATTAATTGATAAATTATTTTATACAATAAAAATGTATGATAATTGAGGGTATTTAAAAAATTATAATTTAACAACTCTTTAAAAATAGAAACAGACCTATAATAGGATAGATGAAAAAGAAAAGTAATCCAATCTTTATTGGATGAAGGAAGCATTATATCCATGCTTTTCTCTTGAATTAGACTCTTTAGACACCTTAAGAACCAAATGTAATGACCATGYAGTAATACATGCAAAATTTTTGAAGTGTATAACAGTCATTAAAACTCCTAACTCCGGTGCATCTCTCCGCCGTAATTGGTTTCTTTTTCTTTTTTTTTTTGTCAAATATAAGGAAATAGTGCATTTCGTTGCGTCTTTTAATCCACTTTGATGAGTGACTCATTAAAAAGAAAAGATGAATGACTGAATACAGATGAGTTRAAGTAAAATTTTTTTATTTATTTATAAGTTAGAGAAAGTGTTAGTATTTTCAAACTTAATGAGGAAGTAAAATTATGTACCACCACTAATTTATTAGTGAGGGGTGAATGTAAGGGGGCATCAGTCTCTGTCACCTATAACCAACTCTGTAATATACTTTAGATTTTTATCTTTTTAATTTATATCATTCGTTCTATTTTTAATTTTTTTTAATTTGAAACCCTTTATCATCTAAATTTTTGAATTCGTCATTTTACTTAGATTCGACACATTAAGGACTAAATTAATTAGTTGACTATCAACCACAATGAGTAGATTTGAAAGGACAAAACTATTTTTATATTCAAATTTGTTGGAAGTGTAATGACCTTGAAYCATTGAATACTTTCTCTAGTAACTATATAATATTATGTATAAGGAGGGACTAAATTTTGTATACTTGTTATCTTAAATCTACATTTTATTTCATAATTGAACAGTGTTGTCATTAATGCGCTTTAACTTTTATCATATTAATTCATCAACTTTTATTATTTCTAATTACTTTCTTAATCAACCTACACATAAAAACCTTTATAAGCGCTAAGAAGGGATTTGAAGAGAAAAAAATGGCATGGATTTTCATAACGATACTATAGGGCTTTAAGTGATTTTCTTTTAAGAAAAGCATAGATTTAAAGAGTTTTGTATTTTAGTTGACTAAAAGGGTACTTTAGGAATGATAAAAATTGAAAAACGAATATGACAAAAGTAAAGGGATACTAATGACTGCATAAAATTTATCTACAGTCTATAATTTATAATATATTAAAATATCACAATATATGAGGATCAGTTTGAACAACTTTATCCCATGATGTTTTAATATTTGCAATAATAATCTTACTTGGCGTATTTAAAGAGACATTAAATATAATGTTAAATATATTAATAATTGAATTTAGTAAGGTTCAAAGTACTTATATATTCAATATAATTAAGTTCAAAGTATTTCATAGGTTCAATATTTTTAAAATTTTATGAATTAATTTAACAAATTAAATTCAAAATATTTCATATTTTCAAAGTTTCTAAAATTTTATAAATTAATTTAGTAAATTAAGTTCAAAATATTTCGTATATTTAATGTTTYTAAAATTTTAAAAAACTCTAAATTTCTCATCCAAACTACTAATCAAGTCGAAAAATAGAGAACTAAATGAAGTAGAAAAGAATTGAATTTCAGACCATGAATGTTTAGTGAGGATTATGGATTAACCAAAGACCGTTGAATTCTTGAAAATTAATTAGGTTGAACAAATATTCATTTGATTAATGATCATAAACGATTTGATAATTATACTACTATAGTCGGAAGTTTATTGTTTGTAAGTATTACCATTAATATAAAATTTTTTATCAATATGAAGAGCACATGCATCTTTTTCTCTCATTCTTCTAAAATCATTCATAATTCTCATTTTAGATTCTGAATAAATTTTATGTTTAGTAATTATAATTCATTGTMAGCAAATAATACAAAATAGAGTAAATATTGTATATGAGACTCAAAATAATATGGTGCCAGCTTATTTAATTAAGAGTGTGAATTTAACCCATGCGTATATATATATATATATATTAACTCCTCCAAGGTTAAATAGAAATGGCGCGATACCCATTCTTATCTTCGTGTACTTTCTTTCCTGGAAAAAGAGAGGTTTTATGCTRCCATACTTTTTCAAATATTCTTAAACAGCTCATGATTCAGTCCTTTAMCATCGAAGCCACGCGCCACACCTGCGGGTTGTTTTGTAACCTCTTTTAACAACTATAGAAACCGCCGTTTCATCCGTATGTGTCTAAGCTAAAACCGCTACTAGTTGTTCTTTTGTAGATAAYTAGATCCATTCCCACAGTCCGATGATGTCTACCCGCACCGCTATGCCACCGCAGCCGTCCGCATCGCCACCTCTCAAAGCATAACTCTGAACCCTCTCCAAGCATTAACCAACTATGGCTTCCCAAGACTCTCAAACGTTTCACTGGCACTATGCTGAATTCGACGATAGCAACTTCCAAATCCGGGGCCGCACTCTTCTCTTCGTGGTGGTTCTGTTTTGTGTAATCCTTGTAATAACCCTTCTTTACCTATACGCGAGATGGGTCTGCCGTGTCGGTCCGCCAAGTTCAGCAGGTCGATTGGTTCACGTGCCGCCACAACAGATTACACCACCTAGAGGTCTGGATCCCAACACAATTGGTAAGTTGCCCATCATATTACACCGCGCTTCGGCAAATCCAAGTGAAGCTGAATGCTCTATATGCCTTGGGCTTTTTCAAGATGGTGAGAAGGTTAAAGTATTACCTGATTGCCGCCATTGTTATCACTCTGAGTGTGTAGATAAGTGGCTCAGAACTCAATCCAGTTGCCCACTGTGTCGAGCATCTCTCCGAGTTGACTCTGCTGTTTAAAGCTCTGGTGCTCCCCGATCTTGTCTTATATCCCATTTGCTGCCAAAACCCTTTTTTCCAATCTTATAATACTATAAATTCTGCATTTCCTTCCTCCTCCTTCATAGATTGCTGTTTTCCTTTTTCATTTTTCCTTCTGTTCAAGTGTTCTCGGAATTTTTTGCACTGCATGAGAACTTCGAAACGGATATCTTTAATTCTTAATTTTCTTTAAATCGAAAATTAAGTTTGTATGGTCAAGGAAAAATTGTGATAGGTTAATATGCTGCAGCTGTTCACCACCCGGCCGCTCTAGAGGCTTTCTCACCGAAGGGGTCCCGGTGTCGGTCGGTGAACAAACACAAATATATTAGTATTAAAAGACAAGTATTACCTCACGCCTGATCCGGGTTGAACTCCGTGACTGATGGGAGGCATCGCCTATATAGGTTTAGTGCTTCAAATATGTTATCATGCCCTTTTTTTTTTTCAAAAATAAAAAAAAAAACTTCTTACTAATACATAATGCATATTATTACTTTTGATGAAGCATTCTAATGATGCGTAAAATATCTCCAACATATCACCTATTGATACTTGCCAATAGATTCATTAGGCCTAATGCTTACAAAATATCATTTTCTCATGCATTCTTGAGGAACAATATAAGTCCATTTCTTGTGTATTTTATCTTTAATTGGCATTTCTTTATGGTGAAGTGGTTACAAGTGCACATGGCTTTTGATACATGATTGAGATAGTAGTAAAATCAAGTGAAAACAACATTTGTCTCCATTTAGGCATAAAAGTTACGTGCAAGGCATTGCCTTACTAACTTCCAATTAATTTCACTTTACATCTATCTCTATATAGTGTCAAAATCTAGTAACCCATCATTAAATTTTGTTACATTCTCAGTGTGTTTCTTTGTGGTTTTGTCCTTGCTTCTTGCTTTATTCCTATTTACCAATTTCTGAACTTGACAACGTTGCTCGACTCAAAAATAACAGCCCCATCTTGTTTCTAGTAAGTGTCAAGAACAATTTTGCACAAGTGGCAACGATCCGATGGACGAAACTGGATGGTATGCTTGGGGATAATATGCCAAAAGGTTAAAAAGAGGGAGGGGGGGGGGARCGGGGGGGATAGCATACGCCCACCGTGGGGCTCGAACCCACGACCACAAGGTTAAGAGCCTTGCGCTCTACCGACTGAGCTAGACGGGCTTCCAGGATGTCAAATCCGATCAGGAGATAGAAGAAAAAATCCAGTTGCCATCTGCAGCAAGTCAAGTGGCTTTCTTTTATACGCACGTTTAATGAAGCAAGGGATTGAGCTGCGCGAAAGAAAAAGCAAGCATCCGAAGAAGTCTTAGGGAACCCATTTGTTGTCTCCTTAAAGTATTAATCTTTCTCCCCCTCTCTCTCCCGCCCTTCTCTGTCTCGTATTCGTGTGATAGTGGACTATAATGAACCTGGAGCTAACAGTAATTAGACGCAACTTTCTAGTATTCAAATTCATGAGAAGACGCCGCTTACTCTTGTTATGAGGCAAAAGAGTATACTGATTCAGTCGGGAGTTCAATTACTGATAAATAAATATTTTATCGTTTTCCACAAAAATAATACTCGTAGCATTTGTATACATATTCCAACTTCATCAATCCTATAAGTTTAATCCCGCATTACTAACTGTGGTATGAAAGCCAGAGTAGTTAACCATGGCAATGACATTATATTACTGTTCGAAAAATAAAAATAAAAAGAAACARRAGAAATGATGAAAATCATTTAAGTATTTACTGAAATCGAGGCCCAATTTGAAGCCCACCCTGAGACCTTATCTTGTCTATGTAACTACGAACCTCCTGTGCTATCATTCGCTGCATGATCGTCACCAAACAGCTCTCTCCAATCTCCGTTGTTGATATCTCCTCTTCCCTGCCATTTGAAATCTGCTGTTGACTCTCTTCTTCCTCCGAACCCTTTTTTTGATCGCTCACTAGTGATTCCGCCTGTGTAGATCCGGGCGGCAACAGAGTCAAGGAAGTCTCAGGCCCATCACGGCCCAACCCCAACTCCTCATCTTCCCGTTCGCAACTACTCTGTTCCTGTGACGCAAGCGCACAAGGCTGCCGTTGCACCTTCATCCCGGAGTCGGACTCCAGGGACTCTTCGAAACACTGCCGTTTCGAAGGATAGGACGCCGGTAACTCCGAGTTACCATGTCTTTTCCGCCTAAGCGTAGAGTTCCAATGATTCTTAATGGCATTGTCAGTCCTTCCAGGCAAGAGCCTGGCAATAGTAGCCCATCTGTTGCCATGGACAGCATGTGCCTGAATTATAATCTCATCCTCCTCCGTCGTAAAAGGACGATGCTGAACCACAGGACTTAGCTGATTACACCATCGCAGACGGCAGGACTTCCCAGAACGCCCCGGAATGCCCGTACTGATTAATGACCAGTTTCGAGGGCCATGTTCCTCCACTAGCTTCAAAAGCGTGGCATCTTCTTGCGGACTCCACGACCCCTTAACCTTTTCTCCACTACCCCCCATCTGGCCTTTGATCACTCCCTGTACATATRATGCACATATACTTATGTGGTGCATGAAGATGAAAGAGGAAGAGATGAAAATGGTGAATGTAAAGAAAAGAGATAGTAAGAAAGTGTATAAATGGGGAGGAAGAGGTGTAACCGTAAGCAAAGAGGAGTCGTTGGCATGAACCGTAAACTGCTCGCGCATTGATGAAACCACTTTTTGTTGGTTATTCGTTTGTTTCTGATCTCCATTTTTCCTTTATTTATTTAATTTGTTCATTTCTGTCAGGTCTGGTAGTATTAACAAAATGGGATTACGGTAACTACCGTGATAGATTGAGAGCAGCAGCAGAAGCAGCATAATACCACTCTCTGTAACTGATTCATTTAATAACGTTTTCTCCTTATACCATGCCAAAGACGTTATAAAGGCGGAGCTCATTCCCACCCAAAAGTCTGCCGCAATTCGTTTCATCCTACTTTCATTAATTTTCATTTTTTAATCTCGTAATTCCCGACTTCTTATCTTTTATTATCGATAATTTATACTAGAATATGTCTAATGTAATTTTTTACTTTTAATATGTCGAGTCCTATATGGTATCGGTAAGGAATGCTTTTAATTAATCAAACCATATGTATTAAGAAAGAGATGAAGAGTTCGTGACAAGGGTATCAGTTTGGTTTGAGGGTGAGGAGGTCGGGGATGATGGATGAGAGACCAGAAATAGTTTTGGATTTGATGATGTGTTGGGAAGCATAGAGCAAGAGCATTTGCTGTTTTGGTTGGAATTATGGGGGCGGAAGAAGACATTTTCCAAAGTGTGGTTCCCATGCTTTGAGTMTCTTGTTTCTTTTCTACACAATTCATCATCCTAACCAAACCTAAAACCAACATCGTCCTAATGATCTCCTTCTCAAATGGCTTAGTGAATGAGTACTTCCTCCATTTCGAGATACATTTTGTGCATGAGAAAATATTAAAATGTACTCTTCTCCTTCTGTTTTAATACAATTTACCCTTAATTTATTAATATTATTTAACTCTAAAATATCATTTCTAATGTGTTGGATATACAAATTTGTCAAAACATTAAATATTTTTTTAAAAAAAACTAAGAAATGCCATTTTGTTTAAAAGTTTATAAAAATCAATACTTGCTTACCTTGCATATACCATCATGATATTTTATACAATAGATATATAATTAATAGGATTGTTCAATAGTTTTACTATATATATGCACATAAATAAATGAATGCATTAGGACGTCAACTAAAAAAGGAAGCAGTTTCAAGCTCTTCAACATGCGAKATGAGAAGCATGGCACGCAGGTTTTTCCTGTTTAGCAAAGAAGAAAAATGTAAAAAGTACGGCACATGCCTTATATTCATATATTCTTCTAACACAACATGAAAGCAATTCCCAAATATGCTGACATTATCTTATCAGAAATTCCTTAGAAACTAATAGTATAAATAATATTATAAATTTAGTTATTTGGAGATATTGATAAACGAGCTATTAAATCAAGATAAAGTTTAAAAGTTAGACTCTATCAGATGCAAATCGAATTGAATTTGAAATAATTTATCAATATATAAATATCGAATCTTAAAAGAAAAATAAATAATGTTATGACCTCATAAGTCCGTTCAATAAATTAGGTAATTCATGAAACATGCTCGCTTATAGTAGGAAAAGTCATGTTGAACTACTACTAGCAAAAAGTTCCAATTCCTCTAGTGAAGAATGAAGATAGAAGGCGTGTTTGAGCCATGACGTGCTTGGTAACGATTTAAGGTTCAATTTTACAAGACGCAACGTAAGGTATTGCCTCAATTGCTTCTACAAGTATAGTCTGTTTTCAGTCATTTAAAATAATCTGTTTTAGGCATTTTTAAGTAATAATTTTTTTTTACTGTTTTCTTTAACTTTTAGTTTTAACTTTTAAAAATTTATTTTGAAGAAATTACCTTTTGACTGTCCTCATTTGTTAAAAATATAAATAAAAAATTAATTTCTTTTCAACAATATTATTTGATAAAACTAAAGTATGAAAAATGAAGTCTAATAAACATTTGAATCACTGAAATCTTATTTTGTAACGTTAATGCTATTCAATTTAGAAAAATTTATGAATACTATCATTTTTACTATTTTATTTTTTTCTTTTTTTTTCAAAATTTATCCATTCAATTATTTGAACGGATAGAGGAGATAATATTGGGTTAAATCCATACATTTCCACCCCAAATCCACAATCCATTAATGAATGTATAAATTTYTGRACAAGAATGACTCGTTTTTTACTGCAACTTTAAGGTGTTATTAGATTGATTTGAAAGAAAATTCTAAGATTAAAAAAAAATGTGAAAAAATAAAAATTTTGAATTTTGAATTTATTTCTTAAATGAAATAGTTTTTCGTATAAAAAATTCATTCTTTAGTATAGATTTTTGTTTGGCAGTAGGAATTTTTTTTTCTCGTTCAAGCAAGACTTTTTCAGTGAAAAAATAAGAATAAATTCTTCGTTAAAGAAAATTCCGTGTTTTGTTAGTTAGAAAAAACTAAACAAATGAATTTTTCAACCAAAGCGAAATATTTTTTTGTTTGAAACTTCAATGCAAATACAGCCTTAGAAGTAAAAGTTGGAAGGAGTGAAAGTTATTTTTATCTATGCCTTATATATTCATTAAATGGGTGAATTTAAGATGGGGTGCAAAAAGTTATTATACCTTTTCACTCTAGCAGACATTTTAAATTTATATTATCAAACATTATTCATCTACTAAGCACTTAATTAAATCCCTTAATTATAATTATATGCTATTGGTGAACTTTGTTTGGTAGTCCTATTATTTGGGTAGAAAATGGATGGATTTTCGTCTAGCATTTCACAAACCAGACATGGCTCACAAACAGTCGGTTGCGTCTTCCATCGGGCAATGATTTTCCCGAAAAAAGTAAGAATAGTTTTGTACGTCTTAAGGATTCCAAATATGGCGTGGGGGAAGGACTAGGAGGACTTTGAAGCCCCAATTGCTTGTCTTCTTCATGATATTATGACTAAACTTGACTTTGCTGCCCAGGAATAATTCATTTTAGCCGCTGTACTGTGTGATAATACCAGTACATCATCGAGTTCTGCTTCATCGGACCAATTGAACAACCCTCATATTGATCATCAGCAAAACTGGATTCAAGAATGACACGGATTCCAGGAAATTAGTTCGAAGACAAGAAGAACTTCTGTCTTCTGCTTTTGATGCGATAATTTGATGCAGTGCAGGATGTAGCGATTCTACTCAAGATTACTTTTAGAGACTGCTTCAGGGTATTCATGCAAATCCCTCCTCCTTCCTTATTATCCTTGACGCAAAGGATGAAAATGCTTCTAATTCTGCCACCCAAACTGATCATATCAGCRTGGACTGTAGTTAATCTAAGGCTTTTCAGGGCTCGATTCAGCTCCGAGAACAGTTCCGGCCGATCTTCACAGCAAACTGAAGCCTTCAGGAAGATATTATCCTTGCTTTCTGTACTGCYGCTGCTGAAGCTCATCACTTTTTCATCATTGATGTAGTCGATTGTTACTTCATCCACGTCTGTGGGGATCATAATAACCTTGCTGACCTCCGTTGCTTTTCTTTTCAGATCCTTGACACGATCTACTACACTGCCYAATAGAGCTGCCTTGTCCATCTACAAAATGTAATGAACTTCTATWTATCAGATGGTAAACKTTGATGGATCACCCGAATCAAACTGCTTGTAACTAGTGAAAACCCATAAAAAACTTGTATTTTGTATTCCAACTAAAGATCACAATTGTACATTGTAGCAGATATGTTCATGAAACCAATCCAGTTGATTAAGTTCAGTGAGATTGTCTTTCGAACGGATCTCGAGCCCAAGGATCCAACAGGATCGCGTATGCTCTATTCAAGGGGTGAGAAGAAGTGCACTGTAACAATTATACAAGCTGTAGATTGTTGAAAAACTGTGAAATACTGATAAATTATTTATTGGCATCATCAATTTGATAAACTAACCTTATCCTTGATAGCAAATCATATGCAAAACCTTAAAAAGGATCCCAAAGTCGAGAGAATTAAACCTTAAAATCATCTTATATCCCACGAAATGACAGAACTACAAAGCAAGTGAGTATCTAACTTGAGAACTAAGGTTTCAGTACCTTTTCGGACTTGGGAATCAGTTTCCTGAGAGTTGCAAGCTGGGTATTGATCCTGTCTCGGCGCCTTTTTTCGGCTTCACTATGGCTTCTGGAAGCACTTGGACCTCTACCTTCCGGGGAACCTTCAATGGGCATCGACCATGGACGAGGGAAAGAGGAAGAGTAACCACTAAAGTTGAAAGACGAAGTCTCACCTGGAGTACTAAGCTGTGGAACCAGAAACGGCACGTCTATGTTGAGTGCAGCCTGACAGTTGCTCCAGGCTGCTGCATCTTCTGGTAAACCAGAGGAAAACCAATTTGCCATATCCAACCAACAACCCCCCTTTTTTCCACATCCAAAAGCATAGCTCTTAAGCTTTTATCCCACACCCGGTGCCACTGTTCCTCCACTGGAAACTACTAATGTGTGATCTTCAAGTGKTGATTGCGATTGGGGTGATATCCATTAACCTTCAATTGGTCAAATGAAAATCATCTTTGGCCTTATCCTGGTGTCACCTCAATGTGAAAAACTTTTGCATTACGAAACAAACAGTTACAGCCGTAATGCGTCTTAAATGCAAAGATAAAACAGTATACCGCAACAGAGCATTTGTATTTCTCATGCTCTCAGAGATAATCGATGGCAGAAACACAGCACTGTACTGATTCATATAGATTGACCCAGTAACAGCAGAAGTTCTAAGATGGGAATATAATCCTTAACTAGGCATCAATCCATGGTGCATTCTACTGTTAATCTACGAGATGTTAGTCTGTTAGAGGACAATAATTCTTCAATGATTTTCCTCGTTACATTTATTAAGGTCAATGATTTCGGTCCTTCTACAATGGTTCACTGTACTTGAACAAACTCCGATTGATTAAGATTGTCCTCCGGGAAAAAAAAAGGGAGCTTAAAAACGAATAAGTCATGGTGTAGGACCGAAGTCGCCTTCTTCGCCGTAACGCCATCATGAAGGGGATTTATAAGATCGATACGACTAGTGATCTACCGCTCAATTTGTGTTCCACTGATGTTATGTGGCCCTTTGTGGTTCCCTCTTCGTCACTCTCCATCTCTAGCCCACCACTCCTCAATTTGCAATCCCTAAGCCTGCTTTGCTCTTTACTTTTTCTGGTCCCATGATCCCATCACTTCCCCAGATGTTCAAGATCCTTTCTTCGTCGGTGTCACGAAGAAAATATGGCAAATTGGAGGAATCAATGCACTTGAATGTTGGGAGGCATTTGTTAAAAGTTGCATCCTACAAGTTGGCTGTTCATGAAATGGAACTTTGGCTGTGGATGGGAAAGATAAGGTTGCAAGGCGAATCTCTAACTATAAGCAAGAAAGATACTAAAACAAACTCAGAAGCAAAAATCAGGCAACCAAGAGCCAGATTGGCCTTTTCTCCTCTCTTTGATCTTAGTAAACATTTGGMTCACCAACTCTAATTCTACTTCTGCTTGACTATAGCACTCAGGGAGCAACAAACTTCCGACTATAATACAGGGAAATGCAAAGAGTAATTGCTTGTGTCCTCGGACAAATTCTCATATAGCATAAAATGAGATAGGAACAACCAGCGCAATCTTCTGAATGCCATTATAACCATTTGTGGTCGTGAAGACCAAAATCTTGAAAGATTTACGGAACCTCATGGATTAGAACTAGGATGGCAACAAAAGTTGGCGGCTTCCAATTGCACAGGGACCCAGACTAGGAGCCCACAGCTTTCAAGAAGAATAGAGACTAGCCTCTTCTCAACCTAATCCATGAGGAACAAAAGCAAGCCAGAGATTGGCTTCTTCATCAGCTAGAATCCCCTTTCGTCCCAAAGAGAACATGATGGGATATGGACAAGCCCAGCACATTGAACACGATTATAGTGTGCAAGCCACAACGTCTTTCCACAACCCCTCAACCTCTTCCCAAAAACCAAAAAGACAAAAAGGTAGCTCATATAGTGTGAACTAGAAATGCACATGAAGAATTGAAAGAACGAAAACCAGAAAACAAATGCCAAAGGACCAAGGTTGCAAAATCAACTATTCCATGCTCTAGCATTAACATTATTGAGCACTTTTTATGCACGTAAGCATAGACCGATTAGACTCATGTAACTTTGCAATTAATCATCCTATGACCAATAAAACCGTAGGGGTGGTAACAGCTGTCTCAGACTCCTATCAGAACTCCCTTTCTAATGACATACTAAGACGTGTGTAGGAAAGTTTAACTCAAATATGGAAATGAAATTGCAGTCTGCGTTCGACAATCTTATTACAAGGATAGAAAAGCAGAGTTTACAATCTGTTCGCAAAGCAGTTAAATTTCCTCAACGCATTCAATATAAAGCAAATATGAAAATCCATAACTTACAAAGGTTGTATTAATTGCAATCCTCTGTAATGAGGAAGAAGAGGGCATAGCATATATAATATAAACAATTATTTTACCACCCTATGACATGCATGAATGATATTCTGGAAATATGAAGTCAAAAGCAACAAAAACCTACAATTATATTGTGTTAATCGTTATATATCCAACTAGATATGCACCGCCTCACAAATTTTCAGTACTCAATACATGAGATTCTCAAAAAGCCAACATTTTGAAAGCTGAGACTGAGAAAGCTTCAGTGATTTCTTGGGATAGCAATTGAAAATTTTCCTTTAGGGCAGGGCAGAATTTTCTTTTTATTTTTCTTTTCCTTTAGGAAGTGAATATAAATTCCATCAGGAGAAGAAATAAAGTACTAAGGAAACACATTTGACATGTTAATGCTGGCCAAGTTGAGATCTGTACAAGTATATATCGTGGAACAGGTTCAAACACTAAAGCCATGAGAGAAGCAAAGCAGTACCTAAAACTCCGTTGACTTTAACACACAAGGTTATTTGAATAGCTAAGCCAAGAGAACCGAGAATTTTGCTGATATTTAATACTAAGAGAACCCTGTTACACGCTCAGTACTCATCGAAATGCATGGTACCTGCTTTCCATAATGTATGATTTTCGAAGCGCTACAGTGCTGATAAATACAGGATGAGAAGATGATGAAAAATAAATCAACACCCCGTGGGAACTCAGTAAGTCCATCACTGTTCTGGCATTTCTCTGGCATTTTCATCACTAAGCTAATCCTTTGACATTCTTAGTATTCATTGAAATGAATGGCACCTACTTTCCACACAATAAATGTTGTTGCAAACATTACTGTACTGATAAGTACGAATGAAACAACAACGAGAAACACATCAATGCCCCCTGGAAACTCAAAAGTCCATCCTGGTTTTGGCATCCCTCTTTTGCTGTCATCAAATAAATTCGTAGGGGCTTCTGGAAGGCCAGATCTTCTTTTCCCCTTGTCACTCTCTCGCAGAACATCTAACAACTTGCTTCCTTTTGCTGGTTTGGATGCCTTTGATTCTGTGTAACGGCTGAGGACTCTGGCTGCCCTAAGTTTCTCCCTAGCAGTTAGGGGAGATCGTTTCAGGACAGGTTTTCGGTTAGCAGAAGAACCTTGTTCTGATTTTGAAGCCATAGGCCTGTTGGGAAGTTCAGGGAGCTGAGGTTCTGAACCATCTGATGCTTTAGGTTGAATTCCTTCAACAAGCTGAGATCCAGACCCATCTGCAGCTTTAGTTTGATTTCCATCATCTCTATTTGAAGTTTCCAATGTTGGAAGATTCACAGAAGAAGGCCCATCCTTACAATATGAACTGTCAGTATTGCTAGAAGCAGTATTATCGGATTCTGTTACAACACGATCACCATTTGCAACTGAAAGGCAAGATCCAATTTTTACGCACTTCTTAGGACTTAATCGTCCACCAACCACGGAGGAAGATGTTAAATGAACAGACCTTACAGTTGATGTTCTAGCAGTCGTATGCTGGTAATTCACCTGCAACTTTTATTGCAAAAACCAATTGAGATAGTAGGCCAAATATTGTTTTAGGTTGCACACAACTAAAGTGCAAACTCAACGCATAGTATACTTGATCTTTCCTTTGCATATAACACAAACCAGAGCATTGCAATTGAATGCAGACTTGTCTAGATTTCTCCTTATCATAAGAATAGTTAGAAACTAATGCATCAAAATTTAGTGCATTCAACATATCACAATGACCATCTAGAAAGATCATCCCACGAATCAATATAGGATAACAACCCAGAAAAGACCAASTACAAGCAGATACCAAATTAGCCATATACAATGGAGATTCATAGGTGAACCTTACTCATGGCTGCACAAAGAAGGAATGACAGAAGCCCATATATGGATCTAACTTTCAGGTGCATTCAAAAAATTCTGACAATGGACACAAGCATTTCCAACAGTTCAAGTATTTTAATATCAACCGCATTGGAAAAAAGCTCTGCTACATAGGTTTTTCATCCTTCTAAATCCGAAGAAATGCCTGATTCATGGTAACCATACTGGAAATGCTTCGCCCATTATCCTGTGGAAGATACACCTAATGCTTGTCTAAGAATTCAAAATTTGAGAGATAGTTGTATACACTCTTTTCATTCCATAATTGTACCTATTGTGAATGTGTTTAAAATCCTAGATTTTTAGGGAAACAGCAAAATGGAACCAATTCAAACATTTCAATTGAGAATGCACTCCACAAATCAGTTTCAGAGACCTAGAAAGAAAAAGTGAAAGATAAACAAGCTTCATAGACCGACAATTCATCACCAAGACAAGAGGCAATATAACATCTTTTATTGGAAAGATCGCAAATTCATGCATCTCATAGGTTTTCGGTGTAACTGTTCAGATTGCTTACTCTCTGAAAGTTGTTCTTACATTCCTTGATACCAGTTCTAAGGCACTAAGTTAAGGTCCTTCCAGTTTGATCACACAATTAACAAGCAGGAGGTGGCATAATTAGAGGAACTCGAACACTTTCACGACAAGACGTCAGAATCTGCTAGTACATCTTAGAGACAGACACAAATATAGAACTTCTATGAATCATTTTTGTCGCTCTTTAGCTTTAAACTGATAGAATATCCGCATAAACCCGAATGAAGTAATCATAAAACGAAACAATTAACAAATATCACATCAAGAAAACCTCTAGAAACATAAACATATCAAGCGATATTACAGTCAATACTCAAAAGGGTACTTGGGATTCACAAGCAAAAAAGAAGATAAACATAAGCTAATATGAAGGAGCAGGAGAAGGAGCGGAAGAGACTCACAGTGGAGTTGAAGCCCACGACGGAGTTGAATGGAACAGCCATGTGATGCAATGTTTGAGCGAAGCTATAAATTATGGCCCAACCATCAGAGGTGAGAGAGAAGAGACAGAGAGAAAAGGAAAATGCTTGTGGCAGTGAAGCAGCTGAGAGGACGTTACTGTTGAAGATGAGAAATCGTTACTGCAAAATGGAAGGCTGAGATGACTCCCAAGGATTTTTCAGCTTGCAATTTCGTCCCCAAAAGAAGAGATTTGACCCGGTTGTTGTAATTGGGAAGACTCTACAGTGGGTGTTTTTTTCTGGGGATTTGGATTTGCTATCGAATTTTTTAATAGTTCTCTCGTCATACAATATTGAGAACTCAACTTACCACTTTACATACTATTGAAATTTTACAAAGATTTTTCTTATTAAACGAATGGGCCTATTCGATTAAATCTTGCAAAAACTTGCTGATCTAATAATTTTCTATTTCACTTTGTTTTATGGTCAAACTTGAGGTAAAACAAAAGGAGGAAGGCATACCAAGTTTTAGAAAACAGAACTTACCTCATCTGAATCTGTCAACTGTGGATTTAGGGGCGATGAATAAAGATTCAATCAGAGAAACTAAAAGATGTGATTCTACAAAAACTAAACTACATCCCAAGTGGCCAAGTTMAACAAAATTAATGGACGGTGAGGATTTCTGATCATTCGGAACTTTGGCTTAAGATTGGTAGGACAGCAGCTTTGAAGTCCTCAAAGAATCTTTCTTCGGAAAATCTTGAGGCTCGTCCCCTTGCAGCTTCTGCCATTTCCAGTCTCTCAGCTTCAGGCATCTCCAGGACTTTAATGATAGAATCTGCGTATTCCTGCAGAGTTTGGGCGAGAATTCCAGTTCCGTCTTCTTCTAACACAATATCCATCTTCAGCCCTGCTGAATTATGAGCTGAAAGGTTCAAGAAACGAACAAGTCAGTTGGAATATAATGCTCAAGAAACATAAGAGGGAAGAACAGCAGTGTTAAAGGAGCAACGAACCAATTGGTATAGCGCCAGCAGCCACGTACTCCACAACACTGATGCCAAAATGCTCATCTATCATGGAATGTATTCCTGCAACTGCATCACCCAAAAGCCTCACCAACTCGCTGCAGCAACATAAGCAAATAATTATATTCTGCCAATAATTTTCAATCAAGAAAGTTAACAGGAAAAGTTTAAACATGTATAAAGGCAAAGAATAGAAAATAATATACTTTAGAGGGGCATTGTTGAAAGTACAAGTGGAAGGTTAAAACTTATGAACACACTTGGAAAGATCCTAACACTAATTAAAAATAAAATGCCATGCGTGGAAAGTGCATCTTCTTCTAGAATCCAAAATCTGAATTAAATAAAAATTTAAAAGTTATCAAGCTATTCTTAATACTAAACATAAAAGTACAATTCCATGCTTCGTTAGCATTAACACATTATCATGCTTAGCATGCATAATTTTACGGAAGAAGACTCAGATTGGATGCTTTCTAAACTCCTTATAAACATTTTCAAACAACAACACAATRAGAAGYCGTTAGCAATTAAAAGAAGAAAAAGTAGTGCACGGACCTATACATCACATTCTTATGGAACTTCACATCATGGGCCACATTCAGTTCAACAGCTTGGTCCTTTAACTTTTGCAACCTCCTCTCATCTGCTTCATTTCTACAACTACCAACCAACTGAAGTTTGGGTCTTGGCATCTTTACATCAAACTTTGTTAAAGCAAGAGCAAATGCCTCTAGTTAAATGTKGTGAGCCTGTCTCAAAAAGATAATTCAACAGGACATTACCAGGAAAGTAACAAGTCTAATGAAGAAAAGTGACTGCTAAGTACCTYGATTTTCATAAGGTYATACAAAAATGCCCACCTTCTCTGGACGAAATTGAGCAACAGAGATTATCTTCTGTGGCTCCAATGGCCTTTCCAATGAAAGCATCTGGTTACATGCATCAATGCAATTGGTTACCAACAGATACATGTATAACATAAGCAGGGGTTCTTTGCAAAATATTAAATCTCAGCACATATCATGGCAGTATCAAGCTCAAAAGTCTCCTCATTCACAAATGAACTTCAATCCTTTTTCCTGTCGTTAGATCCGACCCTGGTGGATAATCCATTGCAATCACACATTAACAAATACAACTTCAAAATTTTCTCCCAATGATGACGAAAGATAATAACTATCCAGCATCCCTTTTCATTTTCCCACACAAGGCTAACTAGCTTTAATTATAAAAGGAATGTAGAATGTCCAAAACAATCAAAGATAGATCATAAATCATTAAAGAAGAGCAAATAAGAACCAGGAAAAATAGAAATAAGAAAAGGGAATACTGGCAGGAACTAAATTGTGAAGCTCTAAAACCATATAAGAGAAGCAACACAGTGACCGATATGTGGGCCAATGCTGGGCACCCAAGTGTTAGAGCATTTTGATTAGATGATTAGATATGTTCTGGACACCAAGCTTAAATTATTATAATTGGATATACTCTGATAAACTTCCATATGAGGTCCTGGGAGAGTTAATTGCATAAAGTTTCCCTGGCCATAGAAGCCTCCAATATACCACACAGAGAGCGGAAGAAAGTTATCACAGAATATTTTTGACAACAAGAGATGCATACATGGAAKGTTCAACCTCTGAGTTCTAGTTCATGAGTAAAATGGATTTCAACTCATAATGTAAAACTTGGGCATGTGTGTGTGTGTCTAATATGCTGGCTATTTACTTAAAAGCTGCTATTTTTTATTGGTTTTTTACTGTGTAGGGCTTGACCAAACAAAATTGTCATTGTGAACAATTTGCCCGAATACAGTGTTCCAACCAACCAAATTAACTCCACCAATCAACAAATGAAATAACATTAGCAGTTTAAAAATGTCCTTATAATTGTTTCTCTCCTACCTGACACATATTTAGGGACCCCCCCCCCCCCGGGGGAACACACACAGAGAGGAAAACAAAAAGAAAAGTGCACATGCAGAAGTCATTTCTATTTCAGTAAACATTTTGTAGAATCAGGCAGACATAGACTATACCGCTTTGGCTAGTCTGCCACAATGRTATCAAGAAAGCATCTGAATTAACAAGGGAACGCATCAGAGTGACAGAGACATCCTACAAAAGGGAACAATCTAACTTTTTGGAAAAGAGGCTCAGATGACAATAGTTCCCATTGTAAATTGAATTCAAGAAAAAATGATAAGCTAAGACATGAAGTGCAAAAATCCATAAGTCTCAACCCATACAAAAATTAACGAGCCAAAAGTACAACAAAATGACTGAAAAGAATATCTTCAATTCCTTTTATGCAGGTAGGCATAAAGAAGAAAAGACATCAGAGCTGTGTTATTTAGGTAGGGAAAAAGTAAAAGGAAGACCTGGAGTCCAGAAGTGTCACAAGGAGGGTATACAAGCTTAATAAGATCTGGAATTCCCCAAAGCTTCTCAATATGAGACCGTATCCATGAAGAATTCACCATTGCCAGGCGTGCATATGAGCCTACAGTCCCCCATACATCCAGCTAAAAATTCTATAGTATATTAGTTTGCAGCTAGATAACAAGCCACTGTCAAGAGAGAGACTTCCATCAGCTTATGAGTTAAAAAAAACCAAATGGACTTCATAAATCTATCATCGAACACATTCATGGTCTTCCAAAGAAAGTATGACCCAAACACCAAAATCAACCCTTTGAATCATGAACACGATACAGCATATATACCTCTCAGCAATCAAGGCATCATTATTGTACATAGAACTCCGTGACTGAACACGAGATAGCAYATCCAAACTGATAGTTGGTTAATATGTGTAGCAAATATATTTACATCCAAATGTTCGRGCAACTGGATAAGTAAAGGCATAGCCACTGGTATCAAAATAATTAGAAAGGTGTAAACTTGCATAAAGCTTCCCATGAGAGATAGACTGAACCAAAACTTTGGCCTATCATAGTGAAACGAGGATAGGTGGTTTCTTCAACCCACTTTCCTTTTATACAGATGCACCACCCGAAAATAAAATAGGCTTCTATAAAAGAAACATAATAGCTAGCAATCCCAGATCTTCATCGATTATTTAGAAGAAAACATTAACTTCATGACTGCTGTTGAAAGTGTCTTATGATACCCTCAAGAACATTAGATTATAAGAGAAATCAATCCTCATTTGAAACAACAATTTTGGTTCTAAAGAGTATTGCATATTAACAATATCTCCAATATTATTACAACGCATAGTCTATACTTTTGGCAATATTTATTTCTTCCAATTTCGTTTGTCCCACTTATTTTAATTTCTACCCAAGCTGGCAAGCAAAATTAATCAAAAAGCCAGAACGATATCTTCCACAAGCAAAAATAAATTAGCATAAATTGATCCAAAGAGGATGAGAATTACTTTAGGAGGGCAGAGTAATTTGACGCCAAATCTATGAAGGGCTCTAGCAGCAAGGATTTCAGAAGTAGCATCACGGTGATCACCGGTGTAGATAACGCAGTCTAGATCGGGTTGTTATTCTTGGATGGCTTTGACTGCGCACCAGAGTACTCTCTCTCCGCCGCAACCGTCATTGGGGTAAGGGTGAAAGACGCCAAAGCCCTCTTCAGATTTCTCCGCCCGACAATCAGGTTTGAGATTAGTCTCAATGMTAAGGCAAAAAGCGTTGTATTCGCCAATACCAGAACAAAGGAGAATAATCAAGTTCGCCATTGCCCTGAAATTTTGTTCGGGATGCTCAGATTGCTATGGGAAACTATAAGTTTTCAGTAATTCTTCATTAAATGGGAATTGAATCCAACCAAAGACAAAATTGATTTGCAAAGCACTCGCGTATTTACAGTTCAGGTCAATACTTAAGAAAGCATTAGAAACTAAAATGGAATTTTTTCCTTCCATTTTCTTCTTTAATAGATAAAAAATCCAAATATAAGAATTTAAGACTTTTGCATCTTTTACTATATCTTTTAAGGAGATATATATGTATATACATTTATTGAACTTTTCAATAAATTTGATCTATTGATCATCTCAACTGATAAATATTAAAAGTTATGAAATTAGATTAATCATATCGAATTATTTTTACGATAAATTATAATTAATATTTTTATAGTTAAAAAATTAAAAATTATCAATAAAAACTTCAATCGATAATGAATCTCTAAATGTAGAGCTTTTCTTAATAAATAACAAATCTCTGAATCTTTCGCCTAAACTCCAAAGTTTCTAGACAATGAACTATGACAAAATACTCTACCATAAATTCATTGTCAAGGCAAATAATTCCGAACAATAAACCCTAGTTCTCAAGCGTCAAAATTTGCCTTCAAGGTAAAAGAAAAGAAGCATGAACAGTGCTGAGATTTTCAGAGCATCCTTGGTAAACTATTCTTCTAATTTTAAAAACAGTTAATTAAAGCTAAAAATTTAAATTTAAAAAATAATCAATTAAAGCTAGAAGCTAAAAGCGAAAAACAGCTCCWTGATTTTTTTTATTAAATAAATTGATCAGGCATGCTCCATTGAATACTGGAACTCATTCATTTTCCTCGGATCATTACATGACTGTTGCCAGCTGAAGAGGGTTTTTTGGAGGTCTCTTCAGAGTGAACAGACTGAAGAACCTTAATTCCCTAATGTAGTGTGAGGTATGATTTTGCCTCACAAGTCCAGATTTCTCATCACCACAACACTTTCCAATGCCCGTGTTGCATTAAGACTAGCTGCTGACTGAGCGATTTTTCATGAAACTAGCGGAATACTTTGAGCAAGATGCTTTGCTCTTCTGTTTCATCCTCAATCACAAACATGAATTAACAATGATCTCCTTTGGTCAGCATTGAAAAGTTTCCAGAAGCTAGAGTAAATTCTGAGTAACACATTACACAGAGGCATGATAACACTTGAAGACACCTCTGTCATGGATTTCATGCTGATCTCAATATAAAGAAACAATGTATAAACAGAAACATCTCAGTAAGGAGCTAAAGAACCTAGCATCGATTAATTATCACAATGATGAAATATAACTTGTTAGCCTCTTGAGAGATTCATATGAAGAGCCACCAGGATTGAGACAAAGTTTTGCCTTCTCTTTCAATTGTGACATCCTTTTTCTTATCTCTTTTCCTTCTTTTTCCTCCATCAGCTTCTTTATAACATATCTCATCTTTTCCCTGTCCCAACCATTCTCCAGTGGCAAGCCAACTTTCCAAACATGGGTTACATACCTTGCATTCACCAATTGATCAGTGAAAAAGGGCATACAGATCATTGGCACACCTTCACATATACTCTCTATTGTTGAATTCCATCCGTTATGAGTCCAAAATGCTCCGACAGCAGGATGTGCCAAAACCTCCAATTGTGGAGCCCATTTGACAATATATCCTCTTCCATCCAACATCTCTAGGAATTGACTGGGCAATGACTCTAGCCATTCCGAGCAGCAAATTTGACCAGGCCGGACCACCCAAAGGAAAGGGTGATTGCTATTTGCCAGTGACCAAGCAATCTCCAAGAATAGTTTTTCTTCCATTGCTGCAATACTTCCAAAACTCACATAGATCACGGAATTAAGCTCGTGTTYATCTAACCACGAAATACAATCTTTGTCCGGTGTCATCAAGGTACTTGATGAGACGGAACAAAACTTGTGAAAAGGGCCTATTGGAAAGATTGGAATGGAAAGCATGTCACTCAATGCGGCCAACGCAGGTTCTTCAAGTTCTTCAAATGAGTTCCAAATCACTCCTGAAGAAACCTTTGTTTCTTGTACAACCATTTTCAGTAGTTCACAAAGTGCTTCCAGGTTACGTCCATTGACGAGAGGAAGGTCTTTGACCCTAAGTGGAGGAAGCTCCAGAATTGGCTCTTCTAGTCTGGAATCTGATACACAAAATCCAGAAAAAGCAAAAATAATGAACTCAGAAAGCACAAATAAAATCTTCTAAGCCAAAAGAAAACTTTCTTTTATCCAGCAAATCTCTCTAAGAACATTTGCATGAAAACTTTCTTTTATCCAGCAAATCTCTCTAAGAACATTTGCATGTTTTGATTTGGAAATCCTGAGTGTTCATTTTTTTACTGGGAAGAAATGTGAGCATGATGTGTTTAAATCCATATAGATTTAATCTAAAATTAAATAACTAATTTCTTTGAATACATATTCTACTGAATTGCATTTTGCCTTTATGACAATTTAGACACTAATAGTATGAAAGTCTATTGTTAAGTTTCATTCTTTTGAAACMAAAATTATTACAAGTTTTGATTCATAAGTAATATAATAAAAAGAAACTTGATTAAAAGATCCAAACGCCATCGTGCCTCATCAAAATAAGTTGAGAAATCTAACCTTGAATTGGAAGATAACTTTTTTCCTGCAGGACTGGAAAAGTTGCAAAGACATGAAAAGAAGAGATCCCGCCAGTCCTCAGAACTATTTGTGGGATCTCAAAACTGTCAGCAACTGCCCTGGTGAAATGTAGTAGAGCATCTGATATCAAACAAGCAATTGGAGCTTCTAGAGTATTTGCCAACAAGTGAGACAAGGCAGATCGAAAGGGGTCAATACATTTGGTGTTAAGGTCTGAGATGAGAGCCAGTATGTTGGTTACCGAAGTTTCGGTATCAGAAGGACCATCAGAAAGAAAGTGGAATTTGAAGTGGGGATAATTTTCTGACTTTGGGGCGTTGAACCTGGTAAGAATGATGGTTATAGAGAATCCCTTGGAGTGAAGGATTTCTGCTAGCTCAAACATGGGGCTTATGTGGCCTTGCAAAGGCACTGGGAATAGTAACAAGCGATTACCTTTCCTGAGTCGCAGTTCGGCCTTTGTTTGATTCTCCATGAAGCAAGTCTGCAATCAAGACTGCCCATAAGATATAATGATCCGACACATATAGGTTAACACAAAATAAATAATTTAGTGAAAGATGGCCTAGTAATGGTTCAGAGTTAAAACAAAGACAATGAAGCAAGAAATATGCCAAGCTACAACTGATTGGATTTGATCATACAGAAGCCAAAATTTTGTCGGCGACATTAGGCATATGTCAATAATTCRATCTCCAGAATCTAGAAATTATTCTCTYGTCATGTCTGGTTAACTAGTGATATTGATATCWGGCACATCCTCTATCCTGAGCTCTAGGGATAAGACAATATATTCACTTGACCAGAGCTCCTCAAAAGAGAATGCACAAATTTGACTAACTCAAGTACTTCTCTTTGTTTTCTCTTCCATCAATTCTTTCTTTGAGTAGAGCATCTAAACCTTAAGAAAGCTGTCCTCTTATTTTCCCGTGAAAACAATCAACAATGGTTTACCAGGTCTGTTGTGTTGCTTAGAGATGGCATTGGATTTGCACCAAATAATTTATCCCAATCTAAGCCTAATTGATACAAATTATCAAACACAAAGAAATTTGCTAAGCATTCTGAAAATATCATTGAGATTCCTCGAAAAAGAAACATGTGAAATCCTCTATCCTGAGCTCTAGGCATTTTAATACTTGACAATGACAGAAACCAATATAACTTCTAGGAGGGGAGAGAGCAATATATTAGCAAATAATTTGTAGGCACTTCATAATATTGATTAAAAAGTTCAAACCAGTGTTGTAACAATAATCCCCAGGAGAAAGAAGGGAGGAAAACAAAAAAAAAAAAAAAAGGAAAAACAAGAACTTAAAGCAAAAGATCTGAGGCCTGTTCCAGATTTTGCATGTAGCTCAGACACATTCATGTTCATGTACTACAAAGAATCTGAGATAGTGCATCTACTTTCAAAATACCAACTTTAATGTATAAGCAAGCCAAGAATCTAAAATGCATTTATGACCTGCATTTGGTCACTAGAGTCCAGGTACACTTCGCCCCGGCACTCCAGGTGGAAGAAAGGGAGGGGGCCAAAAAAAAATCCAGAGACGAGCAAAGTGAAATTACTGCCGATTTTTAAGTCCCAAAGCTGTGCAAACCCAAAGTACTACCAAGTTTTAGCATATATTTACATTCTGCCATGCTACAAGGAAGAAGAAATATAGCAAGCCACCGGAAGCTTCTAAGACAGATTTGTAAAGCTGAAACAGTAAACCAGTACGGAGTACTCACTTGATGCTACTTCAGATGGAAAACGGTGGTTAAATTTCCTTGAGGATATCAAACAAGTGAGACACTTTGGAAGACAGCACCGACTTCTCCAGTTCGAACTGCGGATTGAATGGCCGAGAGAGAAATCCAAGGGGCGGAAAATGAAATGAGGTACCCATCTGGATGGTCGACGCAATGAGAATGCGTATCCTATTTTCGCTTTTCCCCAAAAAGGTGCAAAAAGACCATTTTACTTGAGTCATCATCAAAGGCTTGGAAACGGCGAGGGTGCTGCTCACGGTGCATATCCTCCTGCTAAGCTGATAAATGATGCAAGGGGAGAGTGGCAGTGTTGGCCATCAATATTATTCCCTTCCTGCAAAATGCACGTAGTATTTTTCTTTAAAAAAAAAAATTTAAGATATACATGACTTTAGAAAATTAAAGGATTATTTATTATTTTTTTCATCTTACTTCTAGATCGATTATGCTCTTTTAATAAATTTGAACTATGAAATCTAAAATGTTATTTCGTCGTCATGATATTAAATTTGATAATTTAATTTATAATATGACTTAGCGTGTTAAGTCATGATATTACTCTCTTTATCTTTTTATATATGTCAGATTATTTTTCACATATTAAAGAATCTTAAATAGATTAAATTATATGAATAAAAGACTAAATTATCATCCTTTTGATTACTCTATTTTTACAACATTTAATAAATGAGTTTTAATATTCCACTTCAAAAGCTTGACTATTCCAATTCTCTTGACAATCAAATGGAACTTCCAAGAAAAATTTACATTGAAAATATAGAATTATTTATGCTGCGAATTCTTTTGATGAAGTCTTTCTATTGAAAATTATGATAGTCATTTATTAAATTACAATTAGGTATAAGGAAAAAATAGGAAAAAATATAATAAATACTCTATTGATTTTATAAAATAAAAGATATTTAGATACAAGAAAAATARCCTTAAGCGATAGATTTAAAAGAATGAAGGGATTATCACTTACCACCTCCATTTTTATTTGCATGTCGTATTTGAAAATTTTTCTTATTTCAAATTACTTATCGCATTATAAAATYGATTTAGTATTTAATGATTTTTTTCAATWTACCCTTTACTAATGTTGTAGTAAAATTAAAAGTCAAACATTGAAATTTCACCTAATTAAAAAGAAAAGACTAGAGAGATAATTAATTTATTAATGAAGTTAAATAGAGTTAGCTTAGTCATTTTCATCTAATATTATATAGATTTCATGAATATCTTACTCTCGTACACAACCTCATTGCGATATTTAAATCAAAATGAAGATAATATCATTTATTAAAGTAATTAAGAAGCACTTAACATATAAAAACGATCTCAATTCCGCATTCTATTAATTTGTTTAGTGTATGATGTTAAATTTGATTACCAAATAGGACCTTAATCTTAGAAAACTAACTTCTTGCTACTAAAATCAAATTTTCAAGATTTAATAAAGAAATAGATAAAAGAAGGAGGGAGAGAGAGTTAATGTTAAGATTGATTAGTCATGAAAGGGGTAACTTGTGTTGTAATTCAAATTTATTTTAGTCAATTTAATTTAAAATTTTATAAATTTTATGAGTTCTTTATCTGGGTATACCATCTTAACACGAAAATTATTTTGTAGGAAAGGAATAATAATGATAATTTTGTATAAAAWGTAATTTTTAAACAAACAAATATTTCATATTGTAAATATATGCACGTGATAATAATTCAATTGGTTAAAAACATCTGATTGAATCATATATTTTTCTTATCTATTAAAAAGGAATCTCTAGTTGTTTGAGGAAAATTTTAGTTTACGTTATGCCCACGTACGGGTAAAGTTRGTTAGACTCAAGAATCCAGAGTCTCTTGCAGCATGGGATCTTATTACTAATATAWATAGTTTTATATTGTGTATTTTCAAACTAATTCAATTTCACGAAGACTTCAACTTGAAACACTAAAATTTCAACATTATAATACTGAAAATTTTATTTTGTCATGTGTGGTTGAATCTTGAATTTTACCGTTTAATAATCAATTTAGCAAGACTTTAATTATTAACATTTTACTAATTTTATCTTTTTTGCTTATTCGTTATGAATATTATGTATTCATAAATTTAATTGCGACATTTAAATGAAAAATATATTTGTTTTAAAAAATTGAATATTTATATTGAGGTACTTCAAAATAGAGAGATGAACCACTAATCTAATATTACTTAAAATTTATCTTTTATGTCATGCGGGTTTGAGTACTATATAAGAATTCGAATTTTCAATAACATTCTCTTATATCTTTTAATACATTTTTTATTAAATTAATTCAAGCATCGACGTGTATATATACTAACTTTTTCAAATATGAAGAAGAAGAAGAAGTGTCGAAGGAGTTATATATATATATTGTAAGGAATGTTTAGTAAGGAGTATATTGAAAGACGTTTAGAGAAACCAAAATTAGGCCACAGTATGAAAATAAAAACAGGAGAAAGGGAGTGAAAAGAAAAGCACCCGGAAGAAGAATTTGACCCAAAGAGCCCTGAGGTTCAGATGGTTTTAGGCGGGGAACATCTGGCTTCACAAATCTTTAGCCTCTTTCAAAATGGACCATAAAAGGAGACTGATGGTATTTTATCCCTCTGAAAACTGGGCTTGAATATAGTTAAGTGGTGGAATTGAGCCCAAATACTTCCAGGAGAAAAAAAATGCCTTGAAAGACCTTCAGAACTAGACATAATATACCCATTGAGGTTGGAGAAAGTTTACCGTGGTTATGTGAGTCTTAATTCGTTGGTAATTAATAACATGTTATCTGTAAATTAATAATGAGGAATTATGTGGAGTAACGACATGCTAAATCACCATTCTCTTCATTCTTTTATATATGGCGTTTAAGATTTTTTTTTTCCTTCTAAATTTCTATTACATGTGAATTGTTATTATTGAATTGCGTATAATTTATTGGATACCAATAAATTAAGACCCACCTGCTATATTATTGAATTACATAAAATTTATTAACTATCAACAAGTTAAATAGAATAAATTGTATAAACAARTTTATGACATATGAGATTCCCGTTTCAATTAAAAAATTTATAATATTACATCGAACATTCGCAACCTAAAGTTACTCATATAATTTTTTAATTCAAACAATAGTGACATACAGTAAAATGTTTATAATTAATAATCTTTATAAAATAATAAAAATTGTCAGTTACGCTTTGAATTAATTAACTAAATTAATAAAGATAAAATTTTTTGAAAAAATATTATATAACTCTTTGATCTTATTAATATTATAAATTAATAATTCACTAAATTTATACATATCATATACTTTTAAAAGATGAATATATTGTTATTTGTCTTTATTTAAAATTAAAATTTACGTAAATCATCTCATCCCTCACATCTAATTTTGATCCTAAAAATTACCTCAACTAGGTAACATGCTTTTTAAAAGGGTGACGGGGGGTGTGAGAACAACTTTCTGTAACGTGTTAGGGGTGCCGGAGAGTAGCGGCAGGGCAAGTACCTAGTTTTGCCATATTTGGTGGGTGGTCTGAGAGGGAGATAATTTATATACATTACGGAGAGGATTTGGAGAAAAGTGAGGAGTGGAAGCGTAGACTTCTTCCTCACGTGACGAAGACATTTATGATTAAGTCGGTCCTCTAGGCAATCCCAATATATGCAATGGGATGCTTTATATTGCCTCAGGCCTTGTGCAAACAGATTACGGCCCTCTTGCGTAATTTTTGGTGGGGGGGTGGGGGTGTAAGGAGGGGGAGCGTAGTTGGGAGGTTCTCTGTCGCCCACAGAGGGAGGGAGGACTGGATTTTTGTAGCATTGCAGGTTTCAGTATTGCCTTGTTGGCGAAGCAAGGTTGGCKACTGCTCCAACTCTAGTTCTTTACTGGGGCGGATCCTAAAGGCGAAGTACTTAAATACCACTGATTTTCTCTCTGCAGGAGCGGTGAGGAGGCCGTCTTATATTTGGCAGAGTTTGTGTGATGGGAAGAGGTTATTSGCTCAGGGATTGCGTTGGCGGGTGGACGATGGGAGGCATATCCCCGTGGCTTGCAACTTCGAATGGTTTCAAGGTACTGTAGCCAAACATGTTTCTGCCGATAGATTTGAGAATAGAGGCCTTGACCTTAGAGAACCCTTGCCGATGGAACAAAGAGTTGTTGGAGGCGTTGTTCTTGCCTAGGGATGTAGCTGAGGTTCTTCAGCTGCCTTTGCCCGTGGCACCATGCGAGGATTAAATGATATGACATTACCCGCCAAATTGGGTGTTTACGGTGAAGTCTGCCTATAGGGTGGGTCGAGATTCCGTGGATAGACATCAAGGGRTAGCAAGGGGGGTTTCTGGGAGACTTTCTTGGGTAAGCAGGTGCCGCCCAAGGTGGGGGTCTTGCTCTGGCGTGCATGTGTAGGGGCTTTGCCTACCAGGGCCGGTTGGTGARGAGGATTGCAGATGTGGATATTCTCTGTCCTTTCTGTAAGATGGAGGAAACTGGCCTTCACCTCCTTTTCTACTGCCTTTTTGCCCAACGCGTGTGGCGCAATGCTGGAGTTTCCTTGCCGCACTTGTTGCATGGTGTGGTCTCTATTCCATGATTTCTATCTAATGTTTTGCTGGTGCATAGGGATTTGGAGGAGTTTGAGGTGCTAATGGTGTTCATGCTCATTTTGGGTATATGGGGGACTAGAGATCGGTGACTTTTGATGGGCAGAGGGTCGCTGAGGAGGAGGTAGTCACGAACAGTAGTCGTTATTCTGAGGAGTTTCAGAAGCCAGGCAAGGGCGAGGAGAAGGACGGAGCGGAGATGAAGGCTGGTGGTATTTAGAGAGACGAGTTCGGAGATGAAGGATAACGTGGACGAGGCTGAGGAGATGTGCCGCCGCAGGGTTTGGGACTGGTGAGGGACGCCCATGCGGAATTGTTGCTGCTATATGGCATTCGAGCTTCTACCTATATGGCATGGTCTGGCTCTTGTTGAGCGACTTCGCGATGCACCATCGTAGTAGAAAAGGATTGTTTGACAGCAGTGCTCAAGTTGTTAAGTGGCTCGGAGAACTTGTTCCTATTGGGCTTTACCAGGATAMGGCGGCATTGCTGGGTTCTAGAAGTTCTGTTCATGTGAAAAACAGGTTTAATAAGCGTGATCACTTGCTCGCTATGTTTGGCAAGCGCTCTTTCGGTGAGCAATTCTGGCTTGCTTCGACCCCCGATGATGTAACCGTTGCTGCTCAGGCAGACTCGTCCGATGAATAAAATGCTTCGTTGGTTTGGTATTAACAAAAAAAATATATATATACTTTGTTTTTAAATAAATAAATACAGTCGATCAATTAATAAATTATTAATTTATTAAGATCAATTATTATCTATTTAAATTACTAGAATTGATAACAATGTGGTCGAATTTAATTGATATAGATTTTATTGAATCAGGATGACAAGATATTTTTCTCTTTCTCTTTTCCTCTCGGAATCAAAAACATTTTGACAGCGATATTGCAATTTCTGACAAGWAATTYATGAGGACCATYAMAAATATTTATATTATAATTCAACACGTTCGCCATTCAAATAATGTMAGAAACAAGTGAAGTATTCACGATTTTGGGCATTTTCACGTGCAATTATAGGCACCATTTTGGACTACCAAATTTATTTTCAAAATAATGAGGGAAAAAGGCATAATAATGGATTGATTGTATTAATAAAAATCTAATTTCATTATAAATGGTTGGTTTCGATGCTAGGTATCACTTAGCTATATTTAGAAATATCAATGAAAACTTGYGACTTTATAAATAAAATACGTAACATATAGTTCAAGTCCCTCTACACGAAGACAAGCTTGTCACTTTGGATATGCTTATCTTGTGATTTTGGTACATATTCACAGTGATTAATTTATGATGAAAATATTGTTTCCTTGGCCGTCGTAAATATCTCTCGCCTAAACATTATTACAGGCGTGATAGACATAATTTCAATATCTCTCTAATGAGATTCATTCGATATTTGACATTTCTTTTGAACATGACTATTCTTAGAAACTATTTAAATATTTACCACAAGGTCCATACGTATATATGTAGTGCATAAGTATGTGTATCATGATAATAATATCTTGTAAGAATATTTCTAATTGATAACTGGTGGTTGTGCGTATCAATCAATTCTTTATAGCAACAACTCCCATTGAATATCCATTTCATGTACAGATATCAATCTCCTTATATAACTTCTTCTTTTCCAACTGTAGGGTTGATTTCTAAAAAGGACTTATGAAAAATTAAATATTATATAGTAGGTCCTTTAAATCATATGACATTAGAAAATAATACTATCAAAGGTAGGAATGGAACCCACCATTTCATCATGCCTTGGCCTTTCAAACCCATGGAATAGAAAGAGGATTCCAATCTCTTTAGAGAAAGGAATTATGGTCGGAAAGTATGCTCTTTAGGTGTACCAGACGCGCCATTAGGGTTTATAACATGTGATATTTTTATTTGCTGTTGTGAGTTTCTAATTGATTTGTTTAATTTTTTTTTGATGAAATCTCATTATAAGCAATAAATAAATAAATTCATATCTAATTTTTACTTGTAGAAATCAAAATATGATCCTGGGTTTAGAAAAAGGAGAAGGCTATAGTATATATAGTACTAGTGTAAAATTATAATATGCATGTCTTATTTCATAGTAATATGCATTACAAAAGAAACAAGAGATGAGCAGTTGAAATTTATTCAGGAAGGAGGTGAATATCAAGAACCCTCACATGCATCAAATAAATTAAGATCGAAATGACGAAATGACATTTACTAGCTTCACGAGAGATTCATAGGAAGAACCACCTGGCCTCAGACAAATATTTGCCTTCTCTTTTAATTGTAACATTCTTCTCCTAATATCTTTTCCTTCTTCTTCCTGCATCAACTTGTTTATGACAACCTCAATCCTTTCCCTCTTCCATCCAATTTCAACCCGCAAACCAACTTTCCAAACATGGGTTACATATCTTGCATTCAACAGTTGATCGGCGAAAAAAGGCATGCAGATCATTGGTACACCTTCACAGATACTCTCTATTGTTGAATTCCATCCATTATGGGTCCAAAATGCTCCTACAGCACGGTGAGCCAAAACCTCTTGTTGCGGAGCCCAGTTGACAATATGTCCTCTTACTTCCAACATCTCTAGGAACCCTTCGGGCAAAGATTCTAGCCATTTTGAGCAAGGTATTAGGCTGGAGCGAATTACCAGAAGGAAAGGATGCTTGCTATTTGCAAGTGCGCATACAATCTCCAAGAGTTGTTTTTCGTCCATTTGTGCAAGACTTCCAAAGCTTGCATAGATCACAGAATTAAGCTTTTGCTTATCTAACCAGGAAATGCAGCCTTTATCTGGTGTTGTCAAGCTACTCGAAGAGGCTGGAAAGTACTTGTGGAAGGGGCCTATTGGAAAGATTGGGATGGAAAGCATCTGGTGCAATGTGGCCAAAGCAGGTTCTTCAAGTTCTTTGAATGAGTTCCAGATCAGTCCTGCAGAAGCCTTTGTTTCTTGTACCATCATTCTCAGTAAATCACAATATCCTTCCAGGCTACATGCATTATTCAGTGGAAGGTCTTTGATTCTAAGAGGAGGAAGTTCCGGAATTAGCTCTTCTAGTCTGGGATCTGAAACAGAGAAAGAAATTTGTCATTTTGCCCCAGAAATAAAGTCAAGACAGCAGACATGTAAGTTGGTCACATCTTAAAAGAGAAAAAAAGAAAAAGAAATGGCACTGTGACATTGCTCTTTTATTTCTCCAGTAAGAACGAACCTTGAACAGGGAGATAACCTTTTTCCAGCAGACAAGGAAAAGTAACATAGGCAAGAAAACAAGAGATTCCTCCTGTCCTTAGAACAATTTGCGGGAGATCAAAACTCTCAGCAACAGCCCTGGTGAAGTACAAGAGGCTATCTGGGATCAAACAAGCAGTAGGAGCTTTTGCATTATCGGCTAACAACTGAGACAAAGCAAATCTAAAGGGTTCGACGCATCTAACATTTATGTCAGCGACGAGTTGTGTGATATTGGTCATTGAAGCTTCAGAATCAATCAGGCCAACAGATATGGAGTGGAAGTTGAAGTGCGGATAATTCTCAGGTTTTGGAGCGCTTAAATTGGTAAGGATAATGGTTATAGAGAAGCCCTTTGAATAAAGGATTTCGGCCAGCTGAAACATGGGGTTTATGTGCCCTTGGAAGGGCAACGGAAATAGTAACAAGCTGCTACCTTTGCTTAGATTCAGTTTAGCAAGCCCGCTTTGGATCTCCATGAAACATGAACTGCTTGGGGATTGGTATGATTGAACTGATATCAAATATTCGAATATAAAAGGGAAATTTTGGGGTTGGCTCCCATGTATTACCCAAAAAAGTAAGTGCTTTACTAATTTTAGCAAATATCAATGAAATTTGTGATTTTACTATAAAACATGTATCATATGTCCTACTTATATACCTACCACAATAATGAAAGGTATATAGGTACGTAAATCACAAGCATGTGTTATCATGGTAATAATATCTTGTAAGARTAGTTAGTTATGGGTGTCAATCACYTCTTTATGGCAACAACTCCCCAAYACATRTCCACTTTGGTGGTCCTAAATTCTTTTCATGTAAAGACATTAATCTCCTTCTTTAACTTTTTAAAAATATTTATTAATGATGTATGACGTATTTTTAATCGACATTTTAGCTCAAGTGTTTATTTATAGTGTCTTATTATAAAAATCATAACTAAATAGACATTTAAGTCATATTACATTAAGTTAGAGAATAATTCTACACTGTTCATCTCCTTTTAATTCGATTTTGGAAACAAGAGCGAAAGTATCAGCAGTCGAATCCAGCAATACATTTGACATATTCACTCGAAATTGTTCATTGAGCTAAAATCCTTTAAAATGGACCCAAAAGTTTCGGGAGCAGGGTTTTCACCCCTTGGATCAGAAGCAGCTGCTTTGTCTGCCCAATTTGGGCTCACTTTATTGGATCTTATCTCAATCCATTAATCCCTTCTGCTCTTCTTGTCGAATTTGATAATGAAAAATAGGTTAGGATTTTTTTATATACTTTTTTAATACACTCTCTATTACTTATTTTTATCAATCAATCAGAGTACGATGTGTATTTATTTTTATCCATTTACTATTTATTTTTTCCAAATTTTAGGAGTTCACATGTATACACGTCATGTTCTGATTGTTGTATTAAAAAAATATAATAGAAGATCGAAGCCTGAAAAATAATAATTTATTTTTGCTCTAAACTCTATTTCGTGATTTTTCTAATTAATATTTCAAATAATAAATATAAATTCTATTGGATTTTTACAATTAATTTTCTTTTCTATATTTCAATTCTACACATATATTATATTCATATCTCTCTCTTAATTAATTAAAAAAACTTTATTTCTTAATTTTAAAATATTTTTGTCTCTGGTGTATTGATGTTTAAAATATTTCTACATATTATTTAATTGTTTATAATTTGTGTATAACAAAGATATAAATATGTAATAAATTACAATGGAATTATTAAATTATTGATAGATGAAGTTAAACTAAACCTATTTCAAATAAATAAATGTGATGGTTATTGTAAAAATTTTATAATTCGAAAGCACATCTTAAATAAAATAACTATAATATAATCTTAATTTCTTGCATTTGCAATTATAATTAAAAAAACATCACTTGAACAATGAATCATGTCTAACAACAACTACACTATACAACTATGAATTTTCGTCCAATTTTATAGACATTTTAATCTTCAGAATAAAATTGAATGCTTTCTCCCAAAAAAAAAAAAAAAGAAAAGAAAAAGAATTGTCTGTGACCATATATCTTGAAATCAGTAGATAGCGGATAACAAAGAAGGCCTCAATGGATAGTTTGTGGTGTGATGAAGATTCAAATAAAAGGTAAAGCCACGAAAGCATAATTGTACCAGTTCTTGGGGGCTTGTTGAGCCATTTAATCCCATTTATTAAATTCTTTATGCGGGTGATTCATTTTTTGGATTATAAATTATTCTGATTAGATGTCATTACAAGTCTCATTTTTATTAATCAAAGACTCCGCTGATATTCATGCTTTTAAACTTTTACGATTTTTCAATTTCAAATGAAGATATTAGAGGACGTCTTGTTATATGAAAATAAAACAAAACGAAAAATTTATATGATATTAAATTAATCTTTGCTTGTTATATGTCTCTGTGTAACTTCAGGAACAGAAATAAGTCCATAATCTTTGACACAGTAGTCACCAAAAGCTCTAGATATTGCCAGTCCAGGTGATTCTTCATCTGGGAGCCAAAATCTGTGCATTCCAGGTTCATCGTCCAGACAGAACAAACAATATATATGCTCAGCCTCCACTGTACAAAGTGTTAACGAACAGTTAATGAATCTTTAGGCAGCGGAATGGGGGAGAGAATCATCACTCGCGAGGGAGATTTGGCTTGAAATGAATCGAAGCTGAACTGGTATCAGGTTGCCATAATCAGAAGTTGTACCCAATACAGCACGAGAATCACCCACATTTGCAGTGTAAAAAAGCTCACCCTGAGAACAACTCAAGATTAATAAGGACGTAACGCCGTACGGCGTCTCTAACTTAATTATGATGGGACTTTCTTCATACCTTTATTTGAAATTGAAAAATCGTGAAAATTTGAAGGCTTCAGTGCAAGAGAGTCTTTGACTAATAAATCTGGGACTTGCACTGACTTCTACATCAGAGTAGCTCATGACCCAAAAAGATGAGTCGACTCGTGTACAGAATTTAATAAATCAGGTCAAATGGTCAAAAACTCTAGCTCTTCCTGGAGCACAGGATTAAATTATGTTGGAGGATAAGATTAAAATATGATTTTTCTAGAGAGATCCATGGACACATGTCGTCCAACTAAAGCGACTGGAAAAAAATTCACAAGTAGACGGCTAATTAAGTCTCTAAAATCTTCTCGATGCTTGCTCTGGTTCTTGAATTTTCAAGAACTCGCCAACATTCCCGCACTGGCTCCCTATAAATGCCTTCTCCTTGTCCTGCTTTAGCATTGAAACTGAGAGCAGCACCAATTAGTACTACCTTCAAGCAAAAGGTACTGGAGACGTTCGTCGGGCGAGTGTTTGTGAAGTGATGGATGCCGCAGTACTAGTGTACAATTGTATCATACCGATTTGAACTCGTAACACAGCAATTTACGAAGTTACGTAGGGAAATAATGTGCGTAACTAGTACGATGGTAAAACGCATTAGAAATGACTTCGACCGAGTGGCCTCTACAGTGTAGCCGAAATCGTAGTCCGAAACGAACTGAGAGAAATCCTTGGCACATTGACAGTTGTCGCGTAAAAGGTTACGATCGAACTTAAACAGGTGAGAAACGTAAAAGGCGTGGACTTAGCCGCCTCCTTGGACGGTCTTTGGAAGAAAGGTACGCCAACGGTCCATAGGAAGAAGAGGAGATACGAGAGACGAGAGAGCGGGGGGGATTGACTAGACCTCTTGACGACAGAAGAACGTGGAGTTGAAAATGAAGAGAGAAAAAAATCCGCGTCCTTCCAAGTCGAAACTTTTATACGTCGAAGCTCAGAGCGAGTTAGTTTGAGGACATAAACCGTTTAACACCCCGTCTGAGAGCGCGCCTCTGTAGCGCGTCCGACACTCACGGACTCTCCCGTGACGAACATTTGCCTTTCAGATCCGTTTCTAGCGTCTATCGATCCCTCTTGCCCAGCTTTGCGACGACGCCAGACGGTGGTTTCTTCGACGCCTTAGTCGCTGAACAGCTGCCTAATCGTAACCTACTTGAGACTTGTTCCGCTTGGCTTACTTCTATTCG
>MEJB01000072.1:105291-124501 GCA_001752375.1 Rhazya stricta
ATTTGCACTCATATTGCTAAATATTTAGGTTAAGTGAATAACTTCAAAGTTTGAATTTAAATTTATCAATTACATACTGATAATTTTAATCTAACTAACTTTATATTTCAAGTTAAAAATTTCTATTAAAATATATGTAATATATGGTTAAATGTTTAAGCATATAATAAAAATGTTAGAAAAACGTCACTTTCTATTTGTTCTATTAAAATATTAATAATCAATAAACTCAAATACAAAATCTTAAATAAGTACACCATTTTATTTTTTATATTTTTATTTATAGCATTATTCTTTTAAAATATTAGAACACTAAGTTTGGTAATACATAAGAACGTGATGAATTTATTGAATATTTTCTAACATTTTCATATTATATAATATATATAAATATATATATATATATATCTTATTATATTATATATAGCTGCATCGAAAGAGGTTTCTAATTGTTCAAATAAATAAAAAAGAAAGAAAGCTCGTTTAGTTAATTTTTATGTTTCTAATTACTTATTCTTTAAATTTTAATGCAAAGACTATGTATTCATATTATATTTTTAAAAAAAAAAATCATTAAAAGTAGCATAGTGTAGAGCAATTAATTAAGTGAAGAGCGATGTTTCAGCTCTAATAATAGAAATTAAAAATGAATGTATTCTAGTGTTTTTATTTAATTTATAGTTAACAAACTAAATATTTTGGATGTTTAACTTCTGCAATTAGTTTTAACAAATGATCAATTGAATTGTATGTATTCTCATGTCTGCATATATGTTTGGCAAATTATGCAGAGTTTTTTTGTACTTAATCGTATATTTCAGTAGCTCCATGTTTTGCACTTTTAACCCACGTGAATGCGCTAGGTTACCACTATGGCATAGGAGTACATAATAAACTACGTTAGCTACCCTTTAAGACTGCCAGGTAAACTGGCTTTAAATGGTTTAATTTTAATACTTCAAATGAATGAACCATAATCAGAATCCTAAATATATAAATTCCGTAGCTATATCATTTTGTAAATCCCCGATCAGTCAGTAAGTTTACCGTGCGATGCAAGAGTGGATGATTCTTTACAACATTTAGCTACGATACGTGGAAGCAATTAAATTCGTATCCCTAATTAATATTTTTTTTTGTGATTAGTATTTCTTTAATTATGGTCATATCAATTTTAAACAATTTTTTTTTTCCATATTAGTCCACCTTCTTGCTTAGTACATAGTTTTTACCCACTTTRATTTCATAATGATAACGATAATTGTTCACAGATTTATGGAATTAAAGTTTTGATAAAACCTACGATCTAGAAATGGAGATGTATTGCTATAGCAAGAAAGAAAATTTAAAAATGATAAGAAATGTTGGATTAAATAAAGAAGTTAAATAGATAATAATAATTATCCAAAGAAATTATTAAACAAAGGTATCAATTTAACTACTTTTTTATTTATATACGGTCTCAAYATTATCWACTTTCAGGTCAAACTCAACGGAAGYGAGCGTCGTCAAGCCCGAACTCGAACAGAAATTAATTCGAGCTAAAAACTTTAAGCCCGATTGCTCTAGGCCAACCTAGTTGAGTTTCAACCAGKTCAAACTTTTTAAYAGCCCYMGATTGGTCCTCTCTCACCAGTGTCTGAGGGAGACTGGCCACGACCTATGTGATKGTCCGAGCCCGAAGTTATCTGCTGGCGAGCATGAATCATTCTATCTTTATTTCTTCGTTGGATTAAGCTCACATAGGACTATTAAYGGGTTTAGATCGGTCTGAATTTGATTTATCTAATTTGAACTTTTTCAAGTTGAGCCTTAGTTAAATTTGGTTAAGTTAAACTCGAATTCAAAATTTGAGCCCGAGCTCAATTCARATTGAGGTCGGCTCAGATGAAATCAATTCGCTATGAAAGTCGAACTCAAAATAATGCTATATAAATTATTTTTTATTGTTATTTTTAATTTTAATATTCACTTTATTTTTATTATCTAGAAAAATGTTTATAATATAAATCTGTCATTGTTGTTGTAAATTAATTTTATGATGTTTCTTTACTTAATCTTGGTGTAAAATATGANTGGCTCACATACACCGCTCGAATACAGATACCCTTTCATTATATGGCCCTCACATTATGGTGGAATTTGGGATAAATCAATAATTCATAGACTAAGAGACTCAAATCGATACGAGATTGAAATTCAACGACCTGATAACTGTAAACACTAATATCTACCATAATATCAAATATTGAATCTATAATTTCTATAATAATGTTCCATATTCATTCTTACTTATTATATTATCAACTAATTATTGAATTTGAAAAATTACAATATCTTATAATAACACTTTCTTATTAATATTTAGAATACTAGAACTGCCAAATTAAACTCTAAATTTTACATTCATTCATCTGCCTAAATTATAACAAAACATATTTATAATCTCTTTAGTGTAAAAAAAATCCATAATCAATTCACAAATACGTATATAATTTAATTATATACATTAAACTGATAATTCTTATCCTAAATTCTATAAATCCTTATTAAATACTTCTATTTCCTATCTGAATTTAATCTCATTTATTTTATTTATTATGTTTAATGTAAATAATTTTTATTATTACATTATCTATAATTGCAATTGCAACTCAAAACCTGGCCAAGCTCCACACTTTAATGTGAGGCTGAGCTCAGGCTCAATTTCTCGGAGCTCGAGCTTGAGCCAAGCAAGATAATTTAGGGCTAAATCAGCTCATTAACCTCGAATTTGGACAATCCCTAATGAAACTTAATAAAAATTAATTTTTGAGTTGCATTCGAACTTAATCAAATTAATACACTAGGAATGAACCTGATATACCCCCCTACAAAGCAGGAAAACAAACATTAAAATTAGTTCTTGAAATCTAAATTTATTCATTTTAATATTTTCAACTATTTATGAACACACATAATTTTCAATCTTAGATTCTACAATATCCTTCATCAGAACATTCGTGGACTGCATATCGAGCAACGTTCCCACTTGACATTCACGTAACTCATTTCTCGTGGTAAAACGTAACTTTTTCGTGGTAATTTTTGTATATTTAATTTATTTATTCCAGCCCTGCTTTTCCTTTTTGGGACATATTTTAAATCAAATTTATTTCATTTTACAGGACATACTTGTCCTTTTCAAGGCCCTACTAAAAGAACCATGAATACATGTCATCCAACGAAACTTGCCGTAAGGATTCACTGGAGGCTAATAAAATCTCTAAAATGTTCCCGATGCTTCCTTTGGTTCTTGAATTTTCAAGAAGTCGCCAGCATTCCTACTCTGGCTCCGTATAAATATCTTCTCTTTATCCTCCTTTATCATCGAAGTTGACAGCAGCAACAAGTTATACAACTCTCATAAAAAGCTTTGTCCATAGCGTTCGCCTTTCTCAGATTCCATCAATTCTCAATCCTCAACAATGTCGCTTATTCCGAGCTTCTTTGGTGGCAGACGCAGCAACGTCTTCGACCCATTCTCCCTACATCTATGGGATCCTTTCCAAGACTGGCCCTTTACAAGCACTGCTATTTCAGCACCAACTAGCTCCGATGTTTCTCGCGAGACAGCACAATTTGCCAATACCAGGATTGACTGGAGGGAGACTCCAGAGGCTCATATTTTTAAGGCTGACCTTCCTGGGCTAAAGAAAGAAGAAGTAAAAGTTGAGGTAGAAGAAGGCAGAGTTCTCCAGATCAGTGGCGAGAGGAGCAGAGAGGAGGAGGAGAAGAATGATACCTGGCACCGCATGGAAAGAAGCTCTGGGAGGTTCCTCCGCCGATTCAGGCTGCCGGAGAACGCAAAGATGGACCAAATTAAGGCTAGCATGGAAAATGGCGTGCTGACGGTTACGGTTCCTAAAGAGGAAGTCAAGAAGCCTAATGTCAAAGCCATTGACATCTCCGGTTGAGAGCTAATACAAGCTTACGGCACACCTTAGCATGATAGATGAGTGTAAATGTGTCATAAAGGGGTGTGGAATCTTTTAAGTACGTAATGTTAAGTCTGATGCTACGCAAATATGGGATCATACGCTAGCATGAGAGTTCTTGTGAGTTACTGTTGGTGTGGTTTGCTGAACTGTACTTGTATGCCTATACAACGTGTCATCAGGAGATTTTTCGACAAATTTTTCGAAAAAGAAAAATCGAGCGTCTATGCAATTTTTTTGTATCATTTAATAATTTCATTATATGCTATTAACTTTATTTTAATTCGGATAGTATTTGCATTCCCCTAACTCTTATTTAGAAAAAAAAGTTTTAGTTTGAATTTGTACATATCGAATATGAGAACCTATTTTAACTTAATCATTGAAATGTTAAAATTAACCTTCAAACGTTTTCATCCTTTAGGGTTTGCAAATTATTGAGGGTCTCAAAGTACCAACATTTATTATTTCTTTTGTATAATTGTTGCATTTGCGTGGCAAAGGTTGGAACTGATCATGAGAAAATTTTACATCGGGATGGGAAAATGTCACTTTAGACGCAGCTGCAAAAGGAGTCATATTTCATATTTGACTGACTCATCAGGTAATCATATTATAGATAATCAGCAGATGCATAAGATGGTAGGGGATTATTTTCAACCTCCGTTTGAAGCACTTACTGTGAYGGGGTTTAGATAACAGACTGGGACATATTATACATCCTAAATTAGATGAGTATATGATTCGAGACCTTCAAGGTCCCCTTCTCTTCTGAAGAAATTTACGTTGCTATCCATGCTATATGCCCCCCGAAGAATTCAGGCCTGGATGGTTATTCTGCAAGTTTTTATAGAAGACGCTGAGGAACCCCTGGCCCCGAAGGTCACTGATTACGTTTTGTCTATCATAAATGATGAGGCTCCTATGCAAGGACTCAATCGTAAATACATTGCAGTTATATCCAAGAAAATTAATTCACAGCTAAATCCTTGCAACGTTTTGTATAAAATAATTGCAAGGCAATTGCCAATCAGATATGTCCAATTTTACCATCCATAATTGTTGAATCCAAGAATGCTTTTGTACGAGGAAGGTAAATAACTAACGACATGCTTATTGCAGCGGAAGTCGACCACTGTTTCGAGATGCAAAGAACCTCTCCTCATCTAGCCTCGAAACTTGACGGGAGTAAAGCTTATGATCGAGTCCGGTGTGATTATCTTCAGTGGATTCCACTCAAGTTCGAATTTCCTACAAGTTGGTATCTCTAATTATGAGATGTTTTTTCCTGCATCTTTTCAAGTTCTTATGGTGCTATTCTGACTAAAACTTTCTATCCATCAAGGGTTTGATGGGGGGGATGCTTTGTCCACTTTCCTCTTTGTATTGTGTATTGAATAGGCCTCTCATGGATGCTTTATCACTAYACGAATTTCGAACAGCTATAAGGTATAAAATTGTGCAAAGATCTATCGAGACTTTCACATTTATTTTTTTTTTGCTGATGACAACTTGTTCAGGTTAAAAGCTACCCGACCTAATATCCAAACAACACTACATATTCTTAAGCAATACAAGACAACATCACGTCAGCATGTGAATATGCCAATCTTCAGTGGTTTTTGCCAAGTCCACAACAAAGTCGATCCGGTAGGATATTATTGCAGATTTAGATATTCCGGAGGCCACTAGTGATAATGTTTATCCTGGGCTGCAATCAGTTTTGAAAGAAAACCAGAGGCGGAAAGAAATTTTTTTATCTCAAACGAGCAAGGAAGTCATGATCAAAGTTGTTTTACAGAGCATACCTGTCTATGCAATGTCTTGCTTCWTGCTACCTGTATCCCATGTGCGAAATTAACTTCCATTATTAGCAAATTTTGGTAGGGCTCAAGCAAAGATGATCAAGGATCCACTAGAAATCATGGCAGAAATTGATAAAAGTGCTTAAAGCCAGATATTTCCAAAGAGTGAGTTTATGCAAGCAAAACCGGGTAACGGGGGTTCATACTTGTAGGAGCATTTGGGAGGGATATGGACAATTGAGATTCGGCTTGAGGTGGAGAATCGGAAACGAGAGTCTTGTATCATTTTGGAATAGTCCTTGGTTTACCTTCCCTTTTGATTGTAAAATTCTAATCCTAAAAGCAAGCTTTTACTCTGACTTAATTGTGTGAAACTTCATCATTCTACACCCCGGCGATARAACTAGCCCCTGATTCAGTCTTTAATCTTGGCAAGGGACGTGGAAGAAATACTTCAAATTCCTTTGCCAATGGAGGGATGTCCAGRCTTGGCATTTTGARCCAAATGGAACTTTTTTCAGTTAAATGAGCTTACAAGCTTGGATTGCAATTTATGCAACAATGTGAAGTATGCCTACGGGCCCATTAAAAGTGATGTGATATTATTTAATTCGTTAAATTATATTTTTAATTTTTATTAATCAAATATTATCATTCTTAACATATATTAACAAAATATTTAAATTTGTTAAATTATAATATGAACATTTAAATAAATACTTATTTATTTAAATAAATTTATAAAAATTAATTTGATAGAATTTTCATACTTACAATACGAACATTAATTCTTTTATCAAAAATATATTCATTAATTGAGTGGTGCATTCAACTTTCGTAAATATTCAAATAAATGGTAGAGCCGCTGAAGCATAAACGTACCAGTTCCTTTTGCATAGGATTAAATAGGGTTTTCCAGAAAGATCCGTGGACACGTGTCATTTAGCTATAGTAACTCACAAGAAGAAGGCTAATAAAATCTCTAAATGTTCCCGATGCTTCCTCCGGTTCTTGAATTCTCAAGAACTCGCCAAAATTCCTACTCTTTGTTCCCTTTAAATAMCTTCTCTTCTCCTCYTTCGGCATCAKMTTGGAAAGCATCTRAGGCCTSCAAGTGATACTACCTTCAGACAAAGATTTCTTCATTGCTTTCGCCTTTTCAGAATCAACCCAATTCTCAATCTTTAACAATGTCGCTGATTCCGAGCTTCTTTGGTGGGAGACGCAGCAACGTTTTCGACCCATTCTCCCTAGATATCTGGGATCCTTTCCAAGACTTTCCGTTTCCAAACACTGCCCTCTCAGCACCAGCTCGATCGGATGTTTCCCGCGAGACTGCTCAATTTGCCAATACCAGGATTGACTGGAGGGAGACTCCAGAGGCTCACGTTTTCAAGGCTGACCTTCCTGGGCTCAAGAAAGAGGAAGTAAGAGTTGAGGTCGAGGAAGGCAGAGTTCTCCAGATCAGTGGCGAGAGGAGCAGAGAGAGGGAGGAGAAGAATGATACCTGGCACCGCATGGAAAGAAGCTCTGGGAGGTTCCTCCGCCGATTCAGGCTGCCGGAGAACGCAAAGATGGACCAAATTAAGGCTAGCATGGAAAATGGAGTGCTGACCATTACCGTTCCTAAAGAGGAAGTGAAGAAGCCTGATGTCAAAGCCATTGACATCTCCGGTTGAGAGATACTACTAGCTTACGCCAAAGAGTAGCATCGTCAAGGAGTGTAATAAATGCATGATGAATCATTCAAATACAATAACTGTGTGATCATGCACTGGTGTGAGTGCTTTTGCGAGGTCTTCCAAAAGTGTTTGGTTTTGCTGTTTCTGAACTGTACTTTTACGCGTAAACTGTGTGACGCGAGTTTTTCTGGTTTCGGGCAATAGTGTCTAATGCCTAAGGGCCAAACAGCTAGTTAATTCAAAAAGGACAAAAACATCTTATGCTCATATTTTGAATCCCATAATTAATATTTGATAGTGGGGAAATATAAATTTGTATCTTCTTAATTGAAGATTCAATTAGGATTAAATGCTAGAACACCCTTTTATTCAATTAATAGAAAAGATTATTGGACGGCAACTAATGCAAAATAATAAACCATTCCATTGCYGCCWTCTTTTATTTGATTTGATTGTTTGCAAGGTAGGTTCCATGTAATATAACTTGATTTTTATTAGTGTACGTATTGCTGTTCTCAACCCCAAAAAAAAAAAAAAGAAAAAATAGTGAGCTAGCCATGATAATTACACTTTTATGCGCAATTAGAATCAAATCATGCACACTTAGGAGTTAGTGCATGATTTATGTCAATTAATATAAAAGATTAGTGGATGAAATCAGTGGGAATGAGATAAATCATTTCTAACCTTCCCATTACTGTTTCTTTATTTGGTTATTTACAATATATATGTTTTTAACTTAGTGGTCTTTTCACTTTTATCCTATCAATTCATACATTGTTATTGATTATAAATTATCTTTTTTGTCATACCAATTTACTTCGTTGCTTAATTTATATGTTTTACCGGCTTCAACTTATAATATATAAAATTATAGAACTTCAAGTTTCGTCTCGTTGGACTTTTTGGTCCGCTCGCAACGTCCTTTCATTCACCGTACACGGTATTTCCTCTATTTTATATTTCCTCAAGCATGTGGTGTACGCCCTCCCTTCGCCTTTCTCTTTCTGCACTTCTTTTGATCTGATATTTGTTCGTTTTTCTACCCTTCAAAGGTCCTGCATAGACAGAAAGTTGCATTCTATTCATCTCTACTCTTAACTGTTTTCWTACCTTTTACTTCAACATTAACAGGGCAAAAAATGGACTCTTTCTCTGCGTCTTCTTCTTATTTTCGTCATTTTGCCTCTTCACATTCCATATCCATCTCCTTCTCAAAGATTGGAGATGAAATGCATGTTTCCTCTCTACTTTCTATCTTATCCACTTGATTTCTCCTCTCTGTCTACATATATGAAGAATCAGGTAAGAGAAARTAATTGAATTGGTCAAATTGCACTGTGAATTTCGAAAAAATTCTGACAAATGCTTGAGAGATTCAATCATCTTCTTAGATTCTTGTTGTCTGCTCTTCTTAAATTCTTCAGTGGGAGGCGCTTTACCAACTCTCTTCGGACTCCGCAGGTGGCTTCACCGATTTCCACTGTAAGCTTGACTATGGATAGCAGTTCCCTTCGTTGACTTCATCTAGAGCACGATGATGTTGTTTGCATTCCTTCATGCAAGTGTCTCGCACATCATTTGTTGTTCCTCTTTTTGCCCTCCGTTCAAATTGATACTTTGTTTTCTTCTGACTCACGGACAGAGCTAACACGCTTTGCTGCCTGCTAATCTTCAATTAATTCCACATTAAATCCTTTAGCATTCAAAGTATTCGACGCAAAGAACTTAAATAGACATCTGATCGTTTCGCTTACCTCCARTSGGGAAATTAGGTTTCTGCTATCTTCATATGTAATTCAGTTTGCAAAAGAATCTTCGCTGATGTATTTCAAATTCTGGTGACCTTCGCAGGTTCTTCTCGAACAGTTAATTGCATATTTCCGGTCATGGTTGGTTTTATGCTTGCGTTTGGCATTGATTTGATACTTCGGATGCAGTATAAGATAATTTATTTTTTATTTCCCTTTGAAAGATGAAACTTTTACTATAACAAAAGAAGCATTCTTTACTTGAATGTGGTTAAATGGAATGCCGTATGCGATTTTTTTAGAGTTTTAATTGTTGGCATAGTCTGTGAAGTTGGCTTCGCGYATAGTGTTTGTTGGTGGAATGACGGATTTTTTATTTGTCTCTGATCACTCCATTTCTGGATTACTTCATCCGTTTTGGAGGAAAATTTCATAATGCTACTGGATGAATTTCATGGATGAGTATCSTAAGTCCCACCAAAATTAAAAACTTTCAGATGTTTTTGATGTTGAGGTTCTATGTTCATCGTCTGCTCTTAGAAAACGATTTGTTCAGGGTTTGTCTTCATAACATTCGAGACTGTGCACGTRTATGAATGTTTAGCCTATGCAGCAGAGTAATTATTTTTCTTTTCCTCGGTGAATAGTTAGGTTTGTGAGACCAAGAGCAATAAGATTTATGTTCAACTGAAATCTGCATTTTGGAATTGGTCGATTACTTGTATATGTGGGTTGTCTCGTTGAAGTTTATTTGTCTTCATTTACTTTTACTAAGTTATTGTTGGACAGAGTTTTCTTTTGTTGAGTTGTAGTATATTTTCTGAGGAAGTTAAGCTGTATTGGATTCGTGTTGCAAATTTGAAGGCACGGAATGTTGCTTGAGTATGAAATATGGATTATTATTTGCATTTGATAGATCAATTTTTTTTCTTTATTTTCAAAGATTCTTTTTATTTTTCTTTTGTTACGAGCGGTATTTTTGCCCATCTTTGTTTTTTGTGGATCAGGCGCTGAATTTGCATTGACTACAGTTAAGAACTTTTGTTCATTTTTTGGATTCTTTGGGTTTTAATTTTGATTAGGGATTTTGATGCGTAGCTACGGGGTAAGTATGATTTGAATCTTATTTGGTTGTTTGATGTAATGTTGACGAAAATTTGCTCGATTCGTGTAGGAAAATTGGTTTAAGAACAGAACTTTGGTTYCTAGTTTACCTTTTTCTTTTTTACGGATTTTTAAGAGTTTRTTGTTACCAGGAAAGAGGGAAAATCAGGTTGAAGTTGTGGTGAAGGGTGAAAGGTTGGATTTTGGTTGTTTTGACTATGCCAACTCTATGGCCTGACCCTGTTGCAGCTGATGCTATATTTATTGGTGGTGGTAGTGGTTTTGAAAATAATGGTTTTTAGTACCTGGCTRTCTATATGGGTTTCTTTTATTTTATTTTTTTGTTTGACGATAGTGGAATTAAATCTRCTGACTTCTAATGTAGATTCATGATATTCCTGAAGATGGTGAAGTTAAGAGTTACCATGGAAGGTTATTTAGCAAACATTGATAATGTTTTGAATCTACGAAGCGCGTCCAGATGGCGTTGGCAATGTTCATTTTGCTAATGGATCATATATTTACTTTGTTAATTGAATTGAGCCTGTTTAACAAGAAATGTGCGCATCTATCTGTTCTGAGTCTCTGTAGCTATCATAACTCATAAACAGATTGCCCTTACAATGTTTATTTTGCTAACGGTTCATAAATCACTAATGCATTGAATCAGTTCCACGCCCCAACCACAAACAAGAAGGGAAGAAACAAGCTTCTTGGTAATTACAGTATTTTCACTTTATTGATGCCATAAAAAGGGGTTCATATATTTTCTTGGTTTTATTTTCGCAGTTCGCATGGCCAAATTTCAGATAATCTCTGAAGCACTTTGGAGTCGGTGGGTTGTTGCCTCCCGGAGGCTGGAGGTTTAAAAGAATTTGCTTCTCCATAAGTTTTGAGATGGAGAGTCATTATGTCAATTAAACCAACTAAAGAGCCAAATTGTCGAGACAGAAGGCTAAGAATTAAAAAGAGAACTAGTAGGTTGGGGAGTGGGACAGGAAATTACAGATTTTTAAAATTAAGGATTTATGATGATGAGGTGTAAATTATTTCATCATGATGTTATATGGTTTGACTTTCATCTTCTTGCTTGCATGGTCGAATGCGACAAACTTTTTACAGCAAGACGAAGATGAACCTGATGAATTGAAGATGATGAAGCATATAGAGGTCTGAACAGATTACAGCGCCAGAATACAGGCAATTGATTGTAATTCATGTAGGAAGGAGAAACGGTGGACTGGATGCTTGGCTAGTAGCTGATCCGAATAAAGTGAAATGTCTTAGTTTAAGTGAGCTTGAACTYAAAAAGGCATTGAAAACCCATGCAAAAGACATCGTGAGGTATCATTTGTAGTTCCCTTGAACTTCTTTTGAAGTATGATAATGCAACTTGTTCACAATATATAACTAGAGCATAGACCTTAATGGTGTTAAATGATATCAGCTTTTGTCATACAAGAAATAGGTTCTCATGTAAATATTTTATATTGATTATTTTATTTTATAATTTTCTTCACTTCATTTTTTGTGAACTTATCATTGTTCTGGTGGGCTTTAATGTCATTATGCTCATTTAMCCAGATGCTTGAAGAATAGGATATTATTTTTCGAAAATGCTAAATAGAGAAGAAAAAATCAAGGATTATGGTGAATAGAAAACAAATTATACACTCCTTTAGCTTTATCTGTGAGGGGATTGTTATTTTTGTTCATGGTTTCGTTAAGATTGTTTTATGAATCACATCATCTTAGACAGCTTGTTGAATGAGAAATGTTCTATTGGATGGGCCAAAGATAAATATTCATGTAGGCTAGAGCGTCAAATGACACCATAATGATGAAAACAAAGACATATATATCCGATGTTTTGTGATCTCGAGAGAGGTGTGGAGGACATAATTATTGTAACCCTGAACGGTTGGTAGATTTATTAGAGAGAGCAAGAGTGTTATTGAAAGTAATTCAATATTTGGCTTCAGATGAAGCCGTTGCAATGTTAAATATGGCCTTTGAACCTCATATAGGGAAAATTTTGCAATGGATGACGTTCTCCCGCTATGCTTTTCAGTGCTCCRTTTCCTAGAGAATGGGCATTTAGGCTCTGATGAATTCCATGGGAATGTAACATATGAGAAAATTTTGAAATTTCTCATTTAATTAAAATGAGAGGTACACATCATTCTCAAACATATCAGACTTACAAGCATGATCAACCCYTCAAATCCTCCTCCCGTGCAATAATAAATTATACTTTTTCCACTGGATTTCCGAGCATCTACTGTTGCACTTTACGCGGCGTCGCGATTTAGTTTAATGATGATTGCGGCGATTGTTTGATATGTCTATGAAATTAAAATCAATAAAACATATAAAATAAAAGAGGAGATGGGTTTATTTTAACAAAAGGTAAGTTTACGAATGATTAAAGTTAATTGATTAATATAGCAAAGTTAAATAGATACTAATGATTATACATGGAAACTAATAGTATGAATTTAAAATATAAGAATATAAATTTAATTACTTTTTTATTTATATACAGTCTCGATATTATCTGTTTCAGGTCATACTCAACGAATTTAACTATCATCAAGCCCGAATTCGAGCTAAAACCTTCAARCCCGACTGCTCTAGGCTAACCCAGTTGAGTTTTCAAACTCGTTAAACAGTCCTAGATTGGTCCTCTATCACCCGTGTCTGGGGGAGATTGGCCACGACCTATGTGATGGTCCTAGCCCGAAGTTATGTCCTCGTGAGCATAGGTGATTCTATCTTTATTTCTTCACGGKATTAAGATAATATTATTAGGATTGGCAATGAGTTTMGATCCGCCCAAATTTGATTTCTTCAACCTCAACTTTCTCGTACTGAGCTTGAGTTGAGTTTAAATTTGAGTTAAGTTCGGGTTCAAAATTKAAGTAATATCAATTCAATATGAGTCTAATTTCAAAATGATGCTATATAAATTYTTTTTTTGGTTAWGATAAAATTTTATTTTATTATCAAGGAAAATAGTTATTTATATATTTATCATTGTTATTATAAATTAATTTTATAATGTTTGTTTACTTAAGTTTATGTAAGATATGATATCTAATATTTAGGATTTAATGTTAAATTATGAACTATTTTTATTAATTTTTTCTCACAAGATTATATTTGATTTACTTAAATTTTTACATGTATTGAGGTTTTAATGTTCATATTTGAAGCAACTTTTCTATTTAAAATTTTTATTACTTTTTAATTTATTTTGATAAATTCAAGTTAAGTCTCAGCTCGAACTCACATTGAATGTGAATTGACCTTGGGTTTAACTTTTCTGAGCTCTTTTATGTTAATCTCGAATTTGAGTCGAACATAAAGATTTTAATCTAATTTTGAACTTAATCRAACTCAACCCATTGAACTCAAATTAATGCTCCTAAATGTGTTTTTCAGAGAAGGAAACAAAATCAATTGTTCCTAAATTTTAATTTAATTTATGTTAAACTTTTAAACACATAACCTTTAATCTTGAAATTTTAAGACGTGTCCAATAATATCCTTTCGTCAAAACAATCCTCGACTACGGAACGCTCTCACTTGGCATTCCGGTAACTTTCTCATGGTCATTTTTATCTATTTAATTTTTCCAGCCTTGCCTTTCCATTTTATCAATTTAATTATTTTTATAGGCCCTACTAGAAAACCATGGAAGTAACCGCAAGGATGCACAGGTACAAGGCTAATAAGATCTGTAAAAATCTTCCCGACGCTTCCTCTGGCTCTCCAACTTTCAAGAACTAGCCAGCATTCCTCCTCTGGCTCCCTATAAACGCCTTCTCCCAATCCTCCTTTAGCATCGAAATTGACAGCAGCAATAAGCGGTAGTAGTATCTTTACAAAGCTTTCATCATCGCGTTGGCCTTTTCAGAATCGAGCCAATTCTTAATCCTCAAAACTGTCGCTGATTCCGGGCTTCTTTGGTGGCAGACAGAGTAACATGTTCGATCCATTCTCCCKAAATCTCTGGGATCCTTTCCAAGACTTCCCGTTTACTAGCAGTGCCCTCTCAGCTCCAAATAGCTCGGATGTTTCTCGCAAGACTGCACAATTTGCTAATCCCAGGATTGATTGGAGGGAGACTCCAGAGGTTCACATTTTCGAGGCTGACCTTCCTGGGCTCACAAAAGAGGAAGTGAAAGTTGAGGTAGAAGAAGGGAGAGTTCTCCAGATCAGTGGCGAGAGGGGCAGAGAGGAGGAGGAGGAGAATGATACCTGGCACCGCATGGAAAGAAGCTCTGGGAGGTTCATCCGCCGATTCAGGCTGCCCAAGAACGCAAAGATGGACCAAATTAAGGCTAGCCTGGAAAATGGCGTGCTGACAGTTACAGTTCCTAAAGAGGAAGTCAAGAAGCCTGATGTCAAAGCCATTGACATCTCCGGTTGAGAGCTATTACTGGGTTAAGCCAAAGAGTAGCATCATCAGTGAGTGTAATAAAGGGATGATGAATCATTTAATACAAATTTGATACCATGCAAATATGTGATCCTGCACTCGTGTGAGTGCTTTTGTGAGGTCTGTCAAAAACTGTTTTGGTTTGCTATTTCTGAGTTGCACTTCTACGCCTCTAATGTCAAAAGTGTTTTGGTTGCTTTCGCTGAACTATACTTGTATGCGCACTTCTACGCCTCTAATGTCAACAGTGTTTTGGTTGCTTTCGCTGAACTATACTTGTATGCATGTCCAGTGTCATTGAGTTTTTCCGGCGAGTTCTCTGGCAGCGAAAACCTGTTTTGCTTTTTCTAGATTCATGATCATTTGTTTATAGTTTTCGATGTTCTAAAGAAATGCACTAAAAGTATGAAAATCAAACATCATTTACAAGCTTCTTTAAAATGTYTTGCTAAAAATAAATAAAACTGTTGGAGACTACTCCATATGGATGAAACAGAGGCAAATTCGGTTGGCGCCCATAGCGCTGAGGTGATTGAGAAATGAGCTGACCCGGAGTAGACATTATTGCAAAACAAGTCCATAATTTAATGCCTCCTTATTTAAGTGTGCTGCTTTTCTTCGATGACAGATCAAAATACTTGAGAGCTTTTGGAAGATATTTTTATTCCCCTTTTAGATACATACGGCGAGGAGAACACTTCTGAGATTTACTACCCAAAAGAAGAGAAAAACGAGTACCAYWATTTSCRACYCCAGTATCTTAGATATATCTGCACTTGAAAATGAATTGTCCTCGTACACCCCGTTGATCCTGCTATTTACATTTCCCACTGTCCTTTCCTGCATGTGTCTTCACTCTTGATCCTCGTTAATCTTGAAGAATCCGAAGCAAAATAATCCCGAAAGCCAACTGCCCTCCAGTTCTTCCCTATAGACTCTCTCCTTTTCCTCCAGGCTCCAAAGTTCCGCCGCAACTGCATTTGTATTCAGACCTACTAACAAAAAAAGCAACCTCAGAGAGCACCCCAGAACAGCGGTATCTAGACCCCTTCTTCCATTCATCAACAATGTTGCTCATTCTGAGCAACACAATCTTCAGCGCTCTAAGAACTAAAATGAACCCTCCAAGCATTTTTTGTGGCTTGTGTGGTCTAGGATGGTCTAGTAGTACAGTGGAGTCTATTGTGTCTAAGTCGTGCTTGAATGGGTCTAGCAAAAGAATTGGGGTTGTTAAATTATTTTCTGTTATTGCTAATCAAATAATGTTTCTCCATGATCTCAGGGTTTTCTTGAGGAAATTTTGGAGATAGTACGATGTCTTAGGAAGTTGGTTAATACAACTCATTTCCCTCGTTCAGCTAATTGAGGACCTTAACCATCGCGTAATCAAATCCAGGTATGAACCGACCAACAACAGCTGGAACGACTCGAGTCTGAAATGCGCGCAGCTTGAAATAGGTACAGAAGGCGAAAAGTTAAGTAAATGATGGACCTCATGCAGGAAGCTATATGCTGGCCATCAACACTCGCCTTGACCATGCGAGCCATGACCAAGTTGACGGCCTTTACTCAGCAACTCTACATCCAAGATTGGTGTAAAGTTGGATTTTTCCAAGGATTCAGTGGCAGCGAAAGATTCCACGCAACTGATTTTGCCAGGGCCGACGCAGTTTCGCTTGGAGAAGAATGAGTAGCACTCGCTTCTTTTAATTTTAGAAGGCTACCAATTGTGGTACCAGTTGACGATGGAGGATCCAAGATTTATGTCACCATGGCAGAATCTTAAGGATAAGCTGCATGTCAGGTATCGGGCTCTTACCGTATTTCTCAGGATTTGAAAGGAGTTCCGATGAGAAGGAACAGGAGGAGGAGATCTGGCAGTTGGGAAGAAGTAACCAGAGATTCATCAGGAGCTCGAACTCCCCAACACGGATGCGAGTATATATGGGTTTCTTCAGGAGAAGAGGGTAAATATTCTTGCTTTGATAGGTGGGAACAGCATCATTAAAATTGCAAGAAATGGTTGTTATGTGATTCAAACGCGGCAGGAGGTCTGACGTTGCTGTGGCAAGGAAAAGGAAAAGCCAGACCATACTTGTCGAGTTTCCTCTAAAAGGAGTTGTCTCCTAAACGTTGTCACAAGCACAGCATCGCAATGCGGAAAGTAGCAGACCAGTTTCAGTTCAGGCTTCAGCTAATATACCACAGAACCATAAAAAACAGAGATTGAGAAGTTGTGAGTGACCTCTTAAAAACTGGTGACCCTATTCATCTCTTGAATTTCAATTACTCTAACCGCTTKCACTCGCCTTCCCTCTCGACGGCAACTTCTAGGCCCAAATAAGAAATATGTTAAAATTGCAAATCTTCTAAGCCCAATCCCCAACCCAAGACAAAGCAAACAAACATCACCTATGAATGATCTCCCAGCCCAAAACACAAACCCCTTTTTCTTTTCTGAGTTAATTTTAAAATGATTACTAAAATTGTAATGGAACTTCAATTAAGGGTTTCATTGGTCATAAACAGTCAACCATTTTAAAGTCAATTATACATGAAATGTATTTGAAAAATAAACATGTAAGTTCACTTATCATTTTCGCTCAGATTCAAAGTGAATTTTGGAGGGGAAATTATGAAGGCTGTAAATACCAAAGCATCATTGCAATTAATTATGGAGGTATTAAGGGCATCATTACTACCATGCATGCCCTCAACCAACTATAGATGCAAATCATTAAGTATCAAACTATTCCTCAACTCCCTTTATGACTTTACCCCATTTTATATATGAGGTTGATGAATCAATTGCAATTTAAGGATATACCATTCGCCAAACCCGGCGGAAACTAATCACTTAAGTTATCTATACACTAGCTATAGATGAGGCCAACCCAAAAAGTCATAAAGATGCTTGCAAGCACATGGATCAGACCTAGTCATTGGATGTCGATTTGATTCTCCTTCAAAATAACAGCTCACTTTACTTTACTAATTAAATGTACTAATTGCGCACTAATCATCCATGCATGCTGACGTTGCTGTTAGAATACGTGTACCTTCAAAAAATCATGTATCGTAATCATTAGACAAAACCACCCTCTATTGTCTTGCTCGATATGTGACTTATAGATTAAGAAAATAAAATATACAGTATCAATTTAGATCAAAATATATTTATTTCAATTTTAGATAAAAAATATTTTTAAAAATCAAATTTCCGTAATACATCGTTAATTCAAATTTATTATTGTCTAATACAAAAATTTTGGTAAGGGTGGGAAAGGAAAGGATTTCGAATTTAGAGTCATTTTCAAATTTCTTCGTACGGCAGCAACTTAAAAGAAATTTAAATAGAAAGCTAATTTGTTTCATTCATTGCATTATTTGTATTGTTGCTGTAGTTGTCTTTGTCTCCAAGGAAAGCCTGCCCGACCTCTAATTAACTACTTGGGTTAATTAATCCCATTAAATTAGTACCATTACTGACTAACCACCCTCTAATTAATAAGTCATGGCAGTGTAAGAGTATCTAGAAGGGCATCAAACAAAAGGCTTCGTTCTTGCTAATCTCCCATAGTACCTGACAAAATCRCCTWGGATCTTGAAAACTATACCTTGCCTTCTCTCTTTCTCTCAATTTAATGTCGATAATATGTCATTTTAGATCTTGTAAAGATTCCTACTTTTTTTATTATTCAAATTCCTCAAATATCCTCTTATCTTCATTTGGACAATTTTTTTTAAAAAAATTATTTATCATTTTTCCTACCACGTTAATTAAAACATTTAAAATTATAAGAATTATAATTTTATTTATTCCCTCCATTTCAAAATAATTATTCATTTGGATABTTTTCTTTGCTTTAAGTTAATTATCATTTTAGAAAATCAAGAACGCTAAATATCTTTTTTCTTCAAGAATGCGAAATATCGTTTTTCTTACTTTTTCCCTCATTAATTATTATTATTTAACTCTACAATGTCATTTTGAATGTGTGTCCATCAAAGCATTAAATGTTCCTACAAAATTAAAAGAAGGTTAGTATTGTCAGTTTGTCTAAAAGTTTATGACAATTTGTACTTTCTTAATAAGAATAATTTTGTCCTAATGGACAACTATTTTGAAACGAATGGAGTAATATATTGTTTCATAAAATATAAAATAAGTYATTTTAAATATATGTGCACAAACCAATGTTAAAGAAAAACRAAAAAWTTTTTTACATAAAGTATGTATTATACCATCCCTTTATCTTCTCTACTTGCTCTGAATTCAAGATCAATTAATTATYATTTTTTCTCTYTCTTTGTTATCTTTAAATAAACTTTCAATCTCATTTAAGGAAGAAATATAAGGAGTCAAATACTAATTCAAATAAATCAATTTTCAAGATATATAAATATGAATAAGATTAGAATGTTTTTTCTTGTAAATGTAGACTGA
>MEJB01000072.1:134321-185033 GCA_001752375.1 Rhazya stricta
ACCCCTTTCGGTCATTTTTTCTTGGCACCGATACCGTATACGTGCCTTCCGGTTTTTTCTTCTTGTGCGAATGTGAGACTCAACGTTTACATTAGCTTTGCATGCGTGAGTCCCAACCTACGGTTGCTTATCATTTAATCTCATTACTTTTCTCCGTTATTTCTCTGTAATTATGCTAATATATGCTCTCGTGCTTTTTCAACTATTACGATGATAAATAACATAGGTTGCAGTTCTTCGGACGGGTTTGAGACGATGCATTAAACTATCATCATCTGGTTTCCCCACCATTTTTTCTTTTTTCTCTCTTTTTTCTTCCTTTCTTAAAATAAGATATTCCTAACCATCAGGATTAGAAGTGGTCAAAGTATCACCTCCATGTTAATTGAGTTAACATTTTCTTCAATCAGAGCACCACTTATCAAGGAACGAATTAGGTTGATTATTTTTAATCATCATATTCAGTGTTGGTTAGATTCTAATTTAATTATTAAGTCACTATGTATGTGCTTAATTTAGTATTAGGATTTAAAGTCACTGATTAGTCAAGCCCAACTCGGAGTCGAATATTAAACGTACTTAGAGGTAGTGTGGTACTGTAAAGAATTAGGTTGCTGGAAAGTTCAATCTGAGGATAAAGACATAATACCTCTTATGATTGACGCATAATAAATGCAACCCGTAAGTGAAGCTAGGTTTATTGTTGGTAGAGTTAGCTATTGGTCCTATCCATTTTCCAAATATACATATATATTATATTATATATATATATATATATTTAATAAGTTTACTATTTTTTCTGGTAAATAAAGTAAAATTAGTTGAGTGTCATGTAACTAAGACTCCTATCCAAATTTCTTTTCCAACTCACTCGTTCCTCTTATATACGAAAAGACGTTCATAGTCCTCCTTCCWTCTTGAGAGGTTGCATGAAGCTTCTTCCCGCGACCAAGAAAAGAACCTCAACAATCTGAAAGTTTGTGAGTGTGAACCTTAAATAGGAGGCTAACCAATTGACTATTGGGAAAATTGGCAATATTTCTCCCTGAGGAGCCGAAAAGGTCTCTTACTCCAATGACTAACCTAGTACTTAYCAGGTTGCTGCTGCATCTCTGCATGCTCATAGTATATCTGATTTTACGGATCCAAAAATTAATTGTCGTGATTTGTGAAATTTTGATATGAATAGAGTTAATTTGCAAATGCCCCCACCATAATTAGCCCCAACTTTGGGCACTTGATCTACAAGAGTAGCAATAGTAGTATTTCCTTAACTAGTGACAAGGACGCCCGATCTATTTGTGTGCTTAGTTGTTTTTGGTACCAAAAGCTTCAAATTCGAACCTCCTTTKTGGGTCCCCACCCTCACATGCGGATGGCGAGATTGGCAACTTCATACTATAATATTGTTTGATTGCAAACCACCTTAGCAACTAAAGACACAATCCCACAATTAGGGTCACATGGCCATCATCAGCTAGTACGGTCATAGATCGTGAGGTCCATTTTTAAGGTTATCATCTCACCACCACTGCCTCTCTACTCTATTTCGTATTACTTCAAATGAAACATGCATGCCAATTGAGTCAAATCCAATAATAAGATATTTAATTTCGAATTTAATTACATCTATATGGATTCGAATATTAATTCTACCTCCATGAATTCATTGAAGTATGAAAACTCTCTTCCGCGTTAAGAAGATTKATGCAATGAACCAACAAACTAGGGATTGAAATATTGAGAATCAGACAAGAGAATTTAGCAGRGGGCTTACGTTGGATGTGGCCAAGATCCAAGCCAAAAGGTTGATGATATGATATATCACCGGCACTACAGCCCGACAGCTTACGCATAAAATTGGAGTTACAAGTAGGAAGATTCTTCATGCATGGAGGATGTGTCTTTGTGTTCTTGCTAACACCGATTATGTTCTAAAACTTTGGAGGGTTTCTTGTCTTTATTCACCTGATGGCTAAGAATACGGGAATGGATGCACATGTATGCCCAGTTTCCTACTCTTTGCAACCTCAGTTGTCACCGATCACCGTCCTAGTTTTGGCTTTGTACTCCATACATGTTTCAATATTCCCATCCTAAAARATTTGGCAAACTAATTRGTAGACTGACTGCTCGAACCTCTTGCTGATTGTATAGAAGATTTATATTCGAATCACGTCATACTTGTAACTTGGTAGAGGGCTGAGCTGAGGAACATGCATTACATTATGAGGCTTACCTTGCAGGACCATATCTTTTCAGATCTTGCCTTATGGAGGTTTCTAAGTTCAAAAAAGAGAGAAAATTTATTTCTCAACAAGAGTGAAAAGAATAGATTATGTAATACATTTTAGAATAGTATTTAGGGTTTCTACGCTTTAAACAAGATGATAGGAGATTGACATTKTGATACCAAGTCTCATATACCTTATCGTAGACGCATCTATATAWAGAAGTTGGRTACGATCAATTATTTGAATCAAGTATGTTAGATTACTTGCATAATCATAGCAGTCAAGCCCTATCTCTYCAATTTCCATTAATTAAAAATCATTCGCTCTATAAATTTCATCTAACCAAGTTTTATTTGATTAAAGCCATAATATTTTTTGATSAGCGAATAAGCTTTCATTAACTATATTGCGGGTCAAGATAAGATCTAGAACTTTCCATCAATAATGTTTAAGAGATTGAACCCACCTGTCATAGTGCTAGAGTGCGTTATTTGATCATGTTTCTCCGAAAGGCTCATAATATGGCAAACAAGCACGAGATCATTCACCAAGTTTTACAAAGAAGGCAAATATTCATACTCATCCTGCTAACTATCATAATATCAAAAGTTGCTTATAACAAGGGAGTTTCAAGTTAGAACAAATCCAAAGTACAATATTGAAGTGGATCATAAACCGCAAGACAGCATGCTTTGCAACTCTTTTCATGTTTCTCCTATGGTAGGAGACAAAAGTACGAGMTTAGATTAGATTATACATAGACAAGAAAACAAATGTCCCAATTAAACGTACCAAGATTCATTCATAAGTACGATGTTCCCATACAAATTATAGGGGTTTGTGTATGGAGAGACAAACCGAGCCCTGGATCAAGGGAGAAGAGAAATTATGTCGGAGTTGAATACACAGAAAACTTCAATTCTTGGAAGATTGTCTTCCACTATTGCATTCAATTTGGCTCCATTTGCTCCTCCACGTCTTGCCCATACCATCTCCATCACTGTCCAAGCGGGAACATTCACTATTGCAGCAGCACTATAACTTACAATAAAATATCATTTTCCTATTGTCTTTTTGGGATAGTTTAATTGCTACGACCTTTTCTGGAACTTGACCGATTCAAGAACACATAAATGGGTTTCATGAAAGGTTCTATTCCTTTGTCTCCAAACGCCGCTCAATTTCTTTTCTTTTTTCTCTTCCCCTTGAATCCCCATCTCGACTGAGTTGGATAAGAGTAGCATTTCCATCTAGGTGAGTGGACAAAGAATCTGGCCCCTAAAAGTAGCCCAAAATGAAACAGATCCGTGCTCGAGGCGTTGGTTTTGGGCAAACATCTRGGATGGGCCACACAGAGCTCATAGCCCTTTTAATAAAGCCTATAAACTCGTTATTTTTTCCTCAGCAATTTTCTGGAAATAAGTAGTACTCTTTTACTATGTAATTCTCAGACAACTATACATCTTGATATATTATGGATTGACGTATTACATGGACGAGGTACAGAAGGACTACAATGACTCCATACTTGTGTCCCTCAATGTACATAATTTACAGCAAAAGAATAATATTATATGCAAACGCCTGGCCAGACCCAGAAAAGATTGGGGTCTTCCATAGCTAGGTGGAAGTAGGGACAGCAAARGGCTACTTCTGTTTGTCCAAAGAAATCTGCTTACGAAAATAGACACAAAATAAATAAGGGAAATCTTTAAGGTGCTCGAATGCAGAATAAGAAAGCTTTCATGCATATAGAATTACCAATAGAAGATCTTCATCAGTGCCGAAGGCCTTGCGAGCATAATCTAGACGTCTTGATGTGATCCTCTCGTGTTTCCTGCACAAAATTTGTAACCTAGGTTTATCATGAGACACACCAAAAMTAATGGAATGTAAACTAGAAACACAAGGACATATTTGGATAACTGCAGTTGAATTTGTAAATTTGTGAAGCCAGTGGAGGATAATGACGTCGAAATTCATTAATGAGACCCCCACCCTCCAGTCCCAACATATTTAASTGAATCAAAAAGTAAGTTTATATAATCTTCAACTGTACATCAAAATCTCRAACACCTATATGAAATTTATGAAAAAAGCAGATTATACAGTATCATATAAAACCTTGAGCTGGCTGGATCTCGAATTTCAAACTCGTCTGCAGCAGGATCATAGCCACAAATTATGATATAATGACCTGGAACAAATTTCACTCGGTTTAAGAAATGACACAATGATGGGGAAACCAAAAGGATAATATGAAGGGAAAAAATGAAATCCTGGATAAGATGATAGCCACAGAATTCAATTGACATGTATGATGAAAATTGTTGCATAAGAGTTGGATTGATATGTTTCCGGTCATGTATGGTTAGCCAACTTCTAAAGTAGTTATTGCAAGTTCTTATCTGTTATCTCGAAACAACTCTAAGCATATAAGGTTAGGAATGAGTTTATAGAAGAATTTCGTACCTCTCATGGTCCCTTGCCTCACTACATTTTTATTGCAATATATACCATTTATGATTTTGCAACAGAATGACCAACGAAAAGGGAAAAAGCCAAAATTAGGCAGAATGATGTTTTCATCCAAATGAAAGGAGTATAGAGTTTCTATTTTAAATCCACTGTCTCTGGCAAATAATATAAAAGGCCCAGGCTTACATACATCAATGTCTTTTAGTCTTCAAGTTATGGAAAATTTTTGGTTATTAGACATACCATAAAATCTCACAGAGGGTGATGAAAATGTTAGTAACACATAGCTATATAATTGACCTAGTAAAAAAATTGAAGGATTCTTCCAAGGTGGGAGAACTTTAATGATGATGATGGAATACCAAATTATTGAAGGCATTCGCAACTGGTCCATAATCACTTGAGGCTGAACCCAAATTCATAATCAAAGGAAATAGAGAGGATCGGGAATTGGCATGCTAACAGAAAATCCAATTTTCAATTGAAACTCATCAATATATCAGAATGAAAATATATGACAATGGATGAAGGGAGTAACTGAGATTTGCAGGAAAAAACTAGCAWAAGGATGGTAGGTTCACATAAGAAGATTGATGACATTCTATCTAAGAATTAAACAAAGTGAAACCAAACAGAAAATGAGGAAGATGTATCAATTCTCACCAGTATAGCCTGAGTTCTCATTGTATATGCCTGAAATACAAACATCCTGTAGCCAAGACTGACTGCACGAAGAATCACAGCGACAAAGAGGAGGGATGATTAAATCTACCAACACAGAAAAAAAAAGGGGAGTGGGGTTGGGAAGGAAGGAACAATTTTCTAGATGCAAAATTCAATCATTTTTATCTGAAACCATTTAACAGATGTATAGAATGGCAGTGACATAACAAACATGGACAAGATGCAGCAGCTCAGTTGGAAGCACACCCAACTGGAACTAGCAGGTCCTAGGTTCAAGTCCCCATAGGGGTAGCACAACCATTGATCCTCTTTAAGGACAAAAAGTATATCTACACACACATGCGCCAAACAAAAAGAGAAATTTCAGTAAAATATCACAAAGAATATGGAAAGTATACCTTAGTTTATATTGATCAACTAATACAATTGCTACATATTTTCCAGACAAGATCAACAGAGAAATTTCTTCTCCACTGATTGACCTGCACTGTAGAAAAGAATATATCAATTACTAATCTGATGGACAGAAAGTACTGAAGAATAAAGGTAACTCCACTGATATTAAAGCCACAARGCAATTTCCTGCTTTCTGAAGCCCTTCTCGAGAAAGCAAGATTAGGTACGCAAACTTGAAGAAATCCCTAACTAGTATGCTTCCTGAATTTGATGGGTTTCTGGTGAAAAGCCAGTAACAAGTTGGAGATGACTTATAAGTAGTAGTTTCTCAAAACATAATCATTCAATTTGCTACTAGAGGGGGAGTTTAGGGAAGTTCTGTCGGCATTTTCAACACCTTCACTTTGRCATTCTAGCAGAGGTGGCTGCATAACAACACTTGARTTGCTTTTTTCATTGTTTACCATTTGTTGGGAAAAAAGGAATGATAGGTGGAAAGGACTGGAACAACAGGATTTCTTGCTTATTATCAATTTTAGAATCAGATAATAGCCTCATACTAAAATCAGAAAGAATATGTACAATCTATTGCTTAGGAAGTCCAAAATGCACTATCTAATGCTTAACTAACCCATGTTAACAAAATCTTGTCATGGCTATTATTTAGCTCAATAAATAAGTGCACGAGCTTAGGAGAAATGCAAGCAACACCATTTAAAGAATGAGATTGAAGATACCTTTCAGCCTATAGACTGATCTAGAAGCTTTAGTTGAAGGTTCAGTATGCAGCTCTAGTAACAATAAGCAACCAACTCAAATTACGGGATGATTGATATCTATCTTGTATGTCCAATCATTTATTTCTTGGCATGATGTTCTTTAACTGAGTGAAGGGTTCTCAAGGAAATACAAGGGATAACCACATCCAGATTACCTCTATATCAATACCAGCATCACGTGCTTTCTGAAATAGCATATCCACTCTTACTAAATCATTTTGTAGTTGGTCCTGCGAAAGCTTTTCTTTTAGTGTCTGAACTAACAGCAGTAAAAAAGAGTTTGCTTGCAAAAACAAATGTGAATGAGTTCGYTCAAGTGCTATTAGCAATTTAAATTTCATAATCTTAGAGATGAAATTCTCGAGGGCCAGAAAACAMATTTTAACCAATAGCACCATAGATGAAAGCACAGAATCAGCTACAGAAAATTGCAGCACCTTACACATACCATAAGTCCCACTAATGGATGTTAAGTGTCATCACTGGAAAATTAMACTAAAACGTTTCGGTTAAGTTATCATTCCAACTTCTTTTGACAGTACAGAAAGAACTATAACACGTTTCAAGCCATAGAACATTTATTTCCATGTCTAGAGAAATTACTGAAAGCTCACCTAGAGTATAAATTTATAAAATAGAAGTGAAAGAGTGGAAAAGTAGAGCACAGAAACCAACCAAATAAATTTATTTTCCATGCTGCAGTAACAGGCCAAAATCCATCCACCATGCATGGGACCCAACCAAAGTCCACCACGAAACTCAAAAGTCAAGATCTAGCACCAATCCTAGATGATTGTAAATTTTGTTTAGGAGGTTCAAAAGACAGTCCTATGATGGTTTCTCTTAGATTCTCTGCTTTTCTTTTGAAACACATAATACTGAAAATCAAACACACCAATATATATAAGTTGCATCCAAGTAGCATTCAATATCCAAGGAGAATACTCACAATAATGAAGACATTGATCAGACACTGAAATTAACTTACAACTGTGGACATTACCTTGTAATATGTCTCCACTGAAAAATTTGGGTTGGCTCCTAATGTTACTGTGAAGTAGGAAAATCTAACAGAAAACCTCTGCAGTAAATATGCCAAATCAACGGTCCAGATACTGCCCAAAAAAACAGGTTCAGAAAGGATATCAGATCAATGTTCACATTGGTCAAAACTATACATAATTTCAATGGATTGTCAGTACATAACATATTACAGATTTGCATCCTGCTTCCCCGTATCTGCTAGATCAGAATCTGGAAAGGAACACAGACACTAAAGGGTACATAACCTTAACTTTTCTAGCCCAGAAACTGACGGATTCTATGCATTGGCTTTCCCCTCATTCTTTATAAGTTTCTGAATTTATATAAGCCCCATGCTTCGAGGAAGGACCTGAAGAAAGTTAGCTCAAATAGGAAGCATCTCATAGTGATGGAAGCTTTGATGAAAATAGAAGGAAAAAAGATGACCATAAGAAACCAATGATTTTCTCTTCCTAAACAACCTATATCTTCAACCCTTCATGAACATTTGATAGATTATCCAACCCTGAGGCAATCTTAGCTTAACCATGCATTTCAGGAATTATTTATAAGAAACAAATTAAACTCTGATTTTGATTCTTCAAGTTGCAGAACTAAATAACGTTTACTCACTACATGGTGGCCAAGTTAACTCCTAAATTATCAAGAAAACTTCATCAAACAGCATGCTCTTTTGGATTCAACACAATGATTCCAAACACTGTTAGCAAAAACTTCGCAATGATTTGAAGGTATATTTAGGAGGAAATAAATGGACCATGAAAGAGAGGAGCATGAGACATCAAGATGCAATTTGGAAAGATATGTTAACCCCCTGCTGCGCAAACTCTAATGAGTCATGTACATTCGTCTTGGGCAAATGACAGCTGCTTTGATGTTTCTCCTCAGATTTAATTATTACTTAGTGGAGAAATTACATAACTTCAATTTTGACCTATATCACAACACCGGCTACTGATTTTGTAAGAAACCTATACCTACATGCCGAAGAGAACTTCTCATCTGCTTGGTGAGCATCTTTWTATACCCTTCATTTGTATACTACCAAATCCAGAATCCTTGTTTTTCATCATTATGCAACTAAGACAAGAAAAAAGGTTTTCAATGAAACTAAACAATTTAAATTATAAGAATTCTACAAAAGATCTTTGGCAAGTGTGTGAAGCTGGTCAACATTTCCAACGTAGTAAATGTTGCTTCAAATAGATAAAATTAGGAAGCATAGAAAGGTTTCAACAGTGTATCTCGGGTTCCTTCAAAGAAGTATAAATATGGCTTTTCTAAGAAAGAAAAACCAAAGAAACTTAAGCATATTGTACTAAAGGATAAAGAAGGAACCTTGTTGTACAGCAGAGCTCCTCCAGGTCTTTAATATCACAGCTACTGATGCCAAGAGTTCTCAAAACCATTACAACACAAGCAAGACCACAATCCCATGTGTATAGCTGGTTTACATGTGGGACCTTAAAACCACAAATGCATCTTGATGGGGTCGTTACGAAACTCATAACATCAAAATATGACATTCACCATAGTATTTCGAAAAAAATTCCACGTAATGAAGCTTTGCTTGATTGACTTACTTCAACAAAGCCTGAATGAGACAAAGCTTCATCATTGCACTTCTCTTTACTCAACAACAGCTTGAATGGGTAAGAATTGACCAAATTCAAATGATTCCAAGCTGGTCCCTCATTATTCTCGTCTTCTGTTTTCAAGAATTTGCTGGAGAGAAGATACAGAGGCCACATCTATGACCAAAATTAACTGCAGCAGTTTGTGATAGCAACAAAAGTCACGAGTATGAAAGTAGATCTAAGCAATCAATCGTGTCCTTATTCTTGACCAACGTGTTCAATGGATGTAAACCTTTCACTTTTCATTCACCAATAGCAGATTATGATGAGGACCTGTGATATAGAAATGAACTAGATCATCAGTTCCACACATTAAGTGTGATTCAGCAGTTAAGAATTTGCATCAAGTTTGAACTAGTTCTGATATGAATTTCCACCAGTGCCAAAACCAATAATATATCTGATAAAGCAGCCAAATGACCTAAAAGAAAATATAAGAAGGAGAACCAGCAAATAACAGGTGTTGCACTTCACAGCTACAAGTTTGGTTAAAGTAGGCACAAACTAGTGGGGAAAAAAAAAAAAAAAAAAAAAAGCATGTTTGCTCAATCAAGGCAAGACAGCACACATATCAAATCACCTTCAAGTGAATTCAACTGACCAGAAGTATTCCTTATACATATAAAATCAATAGTTTTAATTAAGGATATCAAACATAAACAGAAAAACCTAATATAGCTAAAACATAACTTGATACAATTCTCTGATGGTGACAAACAAACTGCGAACTCAATTTCCAAATTTATAATTGAAAACTTCACCAAATATTGGTATTTACACATAGGAACCAATGTGCATATAACAAGCACAGCCATCTCCCAACCCTGAGGAAAAGGATAGCAAAATAAAAGTATAGCAATCAATCGTAAAATCAAATAGAAATAACAGATGAAAAAATCAAACAATTTTATCGAACTTGAAAAATCTTAAAATAGCGTCGAACAATCATAAACAAAACCAAATAAAACACCGCTGCAACATTCCTATGAGTCCAACACAAAACAGATACAGGGAAAAAATCGAAATCTCACTTTGATTCTASTCATTGCGGAAGAAACATGATACAGACATATGATTACATGACCATCATGTAAGATTGAAAACCAGAGAAAGATGGACAAAAGTTACCTTTACAAATTGAAGAAAGAGGAGAAGCGTTTTTCGTTTTTTCTCGTTTAATATATAAAGGGTTCTTCCGTTGGGCTGTATTGGCCTTCTTTTCTTCGCTTGCCTTTATYAGTCGACTCTTTTCTGGTTCATTCTGGTTGCACAGAATCATTCGGAATTCAGATCTTTAACTGTTCTTTACCCTTTTCCGTTTTGTAGGTCCCGCTTCTTGTCTATTTTTTTCCTTTTTCTTTTTCCACGCCACCTTAATTCTTATGTATAAATTGTCCGATAAGTGAATTAATCGTGTTAGATCCATTCAATCGTTTACGACTCTTTGTATTTATTTTTTAAAGTTTATATTTTTAAAATTTTATATTATTTAATTAATTCCTATTTATTTATTTATATTTTGTTAYGATAAATCTTAATAAAAAATATTCATTCATAAATGACACATAATTTTTTACCATCGAATTTATCCGTAGTAAGAAATTAAAGATTGTTTAGACATTAAGAACAAATATAAATAATCAAATGTTGTATGTGCTAATATTGTAATTAYGGAAGTTRATTTTATTTTCTTTTTCCTTTTAAATAAGTGTCATTTTGAAATGATTTAGATTAGAATTATCAATGTTGAAATTAAAGTGTTTTTTAATTTATTTTTAACCGACCAGTCCCCTTAATGACAAGAAGCAAGAGAATTGATAGTCCATTTTAAGTTCTACGGATAGGTCAATTATCCTAAAAGTGATTAATTAATTAGGAAAATGACAAGAATTATTGGTATCTCAATTATTGTCTTCCATTCTTCAACATCTGAGAGAATCCCATGTTCCCACCTGTATTCTCGCATCCAGCAAGTTCTGCGAATAGGATACTTTCTCGTCTGTATATGAAAATGAGAAAATAGTTTAATAATTAAATATGTATCTCGTAGTTTATAAGTAATGTTATTCAAATTTTAAAATATCATTAATATGACTTTTGAGAGTGTAACTAGATTTACATATTTAAATTTGACAAATAATTTGAAAAAATATAAATCAAATATTTTAATATAGGAATTSATTATTTTTAAATCACTATTTTTTTTAAAATAATTATTTATTTGAATCCTATTCTCTTTATTAAGAGTATATTTAAACACATTTTTTATTATTACTAAAACATGATAATTTTTAATTTGAAGTACCTAAGATGCAACTTTTATCTTTCCTCTTTTATTTTTTTTTCTCAATTCAAGGTTATATACAACATGACATTCACATTAAATACTTTTGGAACTTTTCCTCTTTCTCTCTCTCATCTCTCATCTCCCCCTTATAAGACTCTTCGAGAAAAACTTCAATAAACAATGAAAGAATCTTTAAAAAAAAATATAAAGTACTTATTTCGTTTCAAAATATAAGTTATTTAATAGGGAAGATTTTTCCTATAATAGTAATAAGWSAGTTTACATTTATCAAAAATATATATTTCCAATATTGTCCCTATCTATATCATAATGTATCATGAAATCAATCTCAATAGACATTGTTTGGATAAAAATCAAACCTTAGTATTTATTATATTTGCCTATCACAAATTAATGGAGTTATGTGTACTAAAGCGTGACAGATGAAGTTTCCAGAAACATTTGTCCAACAACGCTCAACCAGAATTCATTCTAATCATCACCCTTTATTGGTGACGACAGGACCCCTACAATTAGTAACTAAGCCTCAGGAACATTTCTATATGTTTCAATCTGGGAGCCATCACTCGAAATCCTATCAAATTGTTGAAGCATTTTGGACCTCCCATAACACCCAACTCTTGGAAACAATGACAAAATTTATTCAGTTAACMAAAATATGGAACAAGAAACATTTTGGCCATATTTTTCATAAAAAAAGAAAAAAATCTATTGCTAGGCTTTATGGAATCCAACAAATACTATCCTGTCACTATTCTATGTACCTCTCTGTTTTGGAAGACTCTTTATGGACTGAATATTCTGAATTACACTAGACATAAGGAATTATGTTAGTGGCAGAAATCCAAATAGGAGTGGATCCAAAATGGAGAAAGAAATACTAGATATTTCCACCAATTTACTTCCCACAAAAAGTAAAGACGAATGATACCCAAGCTTAAAGATGATGAATGGAACTAGATAGATAAGCCAGAACAACTTCATATTATGAAATTTTTCAATCCTTAACCAAGCTGATCTTTGCATCTTAAATGAGGTTGTTGTACATATGAAAATTTTATTAAATTAAATTTTCATAATCTAATTAGTTAATTAAAAATTAATTTTAAATATTCTYATTAAATTGAAAAATATGTGRTATRTTAAYYAATGAAARACTGACATGTGTCAGTRATGATAAAGTCCTACCAATGGGAATTAAGGAGAGCTTAGCAATCAGGYGATGTCACGTCACTCTTAACTGTCACATCGACCAATTAAATCAATTTGCGTTGCCTATAAATAGAGGCCAAAGCATAAGTGGAAGAGGTCTAGAATTTCATATCAAAGTTCCGAAGTTCAAGTTGAGAAAAGTTAAATTTCTCTCCAAATCCYGATATTAAGTTGCGAAACCCTCGAAGACTCCCTAAGGACTCCAAATCCCAAGATCAAGYTGCCAAGCCTTTGAAAGATTCTAAAGGATCGAAATTTCAAGATCAAGTTACGAAATCCTTGAAAAATTTCAAAGAGAATAATTAACGGATTGAATTCTTGTCACAAGAACATTTCAGAGATTRTAACACGTATCTTATCAAATTTATAAAATTAATTTTTCGTTTTATATTTCTCTTATTTTCTTATATCATTTTGCAGACTAAAGATTTGCATAAACAGTTGTCTCCTTCGAGGAAGTCACAACAGCATTGTTTGACATGAATTAGAAAAAAACACCAGAACCAGATGATTTTTTACCCTATTTTTTCCAAAAATGCTGGATCAATATTGGAGCATCTGTTTTTCAATTTATTGACCAAGCTTTCAGAACTGGACATTTCCTAATAGAGTGCAAGGGAAGTATGATAACCTTCATACCCAATATTGATACACCTMTACAMATGTCCCAGTTTAGGCKTATTACCCTTTTGAATGTTATCAACCAAAGTTATTGCAAATMAGCKGAGACCWRTGATGAATATCTTAATTGGGGAGGAGCAATGTWGCTTTATATCGGGAAGACAAGCTACATATAATATTATTTTCTACAGGGAAGAAAAAAGGCAAAATAGGTTTCATTGCACTAAGGTTGATCTCAAAAAAGCTTATGACAGAATTAGTTTCCTAGAGGAAATATTGAAAAAAAATTGATTTTGAGGATAACCTGTGTAGTTTCATATTGTTCTGCGTCTCCTCTATTAAACTGTCTRTTCTTTGGAATGGTAAGAATTGGAAGATTTCACTTCACAATGGGGCCTTAGACAAGGCAATCCTCTCTCACCATACCTTTTTGTGTTGTAGATGGAGATTCTAGGACAAATGATTCAATCTTCAGTTACTCAAAAACTTSAAATGTTTTACCTACTTCTAAATTTGGGCCTAAATTATCCCATTTATTCTTTGTAGACAACCTGATTTTGTTTGGGGAAGCTACTTGAACTCAAACTCACATTATGCAAAACATATTGGAGGACTTTTGTCTTGAATCGGGGCAAAAAATTAACCATTGTAAATACCAACTTTTTCTCTCCCATAACATAACTAGAGGGTTGTCCAAGGCAATTAGTTTCCACTCCAATGTACCTGCCTCTGGGAACTTGGGATCTTATCTTGGGGTGCAACTAATTCATGGAAGAGTTGGTCATCCCTTTAGATTCCTTTACTCAATAGAATGCATAATAGATAGGCTGGTTAGAGAAAAGAGAAAAAAAAAAAAAAAACTATCTAAAGCTTCTAGATCCATACTGATTAAAAGTGTTGTTTCAAGTATACCAACATTATGCAAACACAGACACTGCCTACAAGTATTTTACTTGATCTAGAACGGATGAATTGCCATTTTATTTGGGGAGACACTGATACTAATGCAGGGAAGGCTATCTATCCATTAGCTTGGTCATCGATGTGTAAGCCAATGCAAGCAAGAGGATTGAGAATTAGAAACTTGGCTATTTTAAATAGAGTTTATCTTGTTAAGCCAACCTGGAGGATCAATCAACATCCTGATCAGTTATAGTGCAAAGTTTTGTTGAGGAAMTATGATTATTTATCTAAATTAGAAACTAATGTCAGAAAGATGGTTTGTTCATCTACTTGGCAGTCTATTCAATATTATAACCAATTTTTACAAATTGGGATAGGTTTAGATCTTCATAATGACAAGGATACAAGATTCTGGTATAACCCATGGTTGACGAAAAACCCTCTATTAGAATTTTGTAACACTAGTCTACCTGATGAAACCCGAGATGCACCGATAAGATATTTTTGAGACTCAGAAAGAGGGTGGAAAAGCCAACTCTCTGAAGACTATCTTCCTTCTCATATCCTTTGTAAACTCAATCTTATGCACCTTGATGAAGATAAAGACCAGCGCATGTGGGCGTTCACATTAGACGATATATTCTCAACTAGATCGGTGTATGGGCGGTTAATCCATATTACAAAGATAGAGATAACTTTCGCCGGAAGAAGTTATCGAAATTTGAAGGTTCAGTGAAACAGTCAATACCCTATGGTTAGCAGCACATGATAGATTGAAGACAAGCGAATTGCTATGGTCATGAAACGTTATCCCGTTCGAGATATGTCAACGGTATGACCAAGCAGCAGAGAATACTCTCCCTGCAATCCGAGATTGTCCAAAGCTATAGAGAATCTAGCAGATTTTGAATCCTCCTCTTCCACGCAATTTCTAGCAAATTCGGTCTTCCAAAGATTGGATCCTTGRGAATCTTCTAAAGAACAGTGAAGTTGGCCAAAGTTTTTAACACTGGAATATAATTTTTAAACAAATRGTGCATCTCCTCTAGTCTGAACGTAATTCTATTTTGTTTAAAGTAGAACATAATGCTAGACCTCCATCTTTCTTAGTAAAATAATTCCTAAGACAATCTTCGAATATCCTTATTGAAGATCTAAAGAAACAATAGATCTCATTATCTAAACAAACTTTAGTGTTCATATAACTTGTTGCCAACATACATGCGCTAGCATCTTGTATATTTGTCTTTCGGTATAATATTACAAAGATCCTTTTTTGAAGAAAAAAGAATGTGCACAATAATTAGCAGATTGTTTGGCGGAATGTATTTCTCCTGAAACGATGTAAAACCACTGGCTCTGCCTGCCTAAGTGGATTCTGATGTGAGTTGCGCATCCTGGAAGCAATTTCTCTTCAGGTTCAAACACTACCCCCCCCCCCCCCCCCCCCGGAACCGGCGACAGAGGAAACAGAATAGTACGATAGTGATTCCCTATTTTGCCCAGCTAAGTGGGCCTAGGAAGCAATTTCAGATTGCTCCATCTATGTGCTCGAGTTCAGACCCAAAGATAGTAAGAGCCTTTTCTTGGTCGGCGTCGAATATGAGACAGATTCCTCGTGGAATATCCGAAGCAATTAATGTTGGAAGTTTACACTAACTTGTGGTTGTTCGTGCACTTGCYATTGATCTGCACTTAGAAGCCACATGGTGGTTTTGTACATTTGATTTTCWCTTTTTCTCATTTTTTAGTAACTGTATAAGTATTTCACTTCCTCGCTGTATTACTATAATTTTCGTGATAACACATAATCATTTAACAAACTAATTATTTATATTAAGAATAATGAACCTTCTAGCATTTGATAGTTATGAGTTTTGATCTAAAGGACAAGGGATTTCATTCTTTACATAAATTAGATAAACGTGACATTATATTAATTTATAAGATTTTTCATATATGCAATAAGTATTATATTAATATATATTCTTGAGTAGATATTTTTCTAGGATAGTATATATGTAGGGAAAGGAATTGGTTCATATTTGATGGAGGGAGATGAGATGATGAGTCGGAAGTAAATAAGAGGCACATGCAACGTGTAGGATCTTTTGAACTCTCACCAGAGCTTTTGCTTTGGGTGCAAAAAAGAGACTTCTCCTTTTTCCTTTCTTCTTTGTTACTTGAAAAATTTGAGCAGTCTCTTTTGGAAAAGTTGTTGAGTTCAAAAATGCTCCTAACAAAGAGAATAGGAGACGAGAGATGGCGAACACTTCTCTTGCCGTGAAAATTGAGTGCACTTATTCTCTAATACCTGATGTTGTATCGTGAAAAGCACTTAGAACATAGAGGAAAAACAGAGCATGTGCATACCAAAAAATCCATCAATGGTAGCTTTGTTAACAACGGTACTAATGCAGAAGAAAAGAGTCCGCATCGGTTCAAATGGTAACTAAAGATTCTGTAGCCGTTAGGGCTTCTTTCTTTTCCCTTTTCCCTTTCTGCTTGTAAGTCAACAATGAGGATGGTGCCGTGTGCCCCTACCTTTGCATAACAACTAGTGTGTGTTCATTATCACAATTTAAAGGGCAGAGAGTTTTTCTAACACAACTTTAATGGAATCTTCCACTACACTTTTTTTTTTTGCTTTTTTAATAATAATACCATCAAATATTTTAATTTTGCGAGATTTGGTCTCGATCAATATTCCACTTGGTAAAGTTTCACTTTTATTTGAAGAAAAATTTGATCAAAAACTCTTTCAACGTGATATCACGAGTAAAAATCGACTTCGAAATCTCACTTTAACTTAATAGTYCGATTACCAACTATCTTGAGCTATTAAATTTCTTCCAAAACATCCTTTGATCCTCTCTCTATTATGTGAATATTCTGAACAATATAAACAAACAACTCAAAATTAAAGTATACATGTATTAAAATATTTGAAACCATTTAAACAAGAAAATTTGTGCGTGTGTGTGTGTTTTTTTTATTAATAATATTAAGAGATGAAAATGCATTTACAGTAAGCATTGATTGGGGGGGCCAGGCTGAACCGACCCTGCACATTCTAAAGTATAGATTAATTAGGGGTTAGGGGTAAGCATATCTTTTGTGAACAATATTGAGGTGGTGGGAATATTAATGAAAGCTCAACAACTATGATGCAAAGGTATTCTCCAAATCGTCCGACAACTGCACTACTGTTCCCTAATAATGATATCTCCCTCTCCTTCTCTTCAAATTTCTGTTTAAATAAATCAGTGAGCAATTTGGAGAAGAATGCTTCGATCCCTTTAAGGAGACTCTACCCACTTAATGCCGATCTTTTTTTTAAGCACGTACAAATAATCAGTCTTTAAAATACTCGATATTCCCTTTTAAGGGATGGATGACGTTTCTCTCGCTTTTAGCAAATTCRGAGAGACTTGCGAGATGGACTATTAATTTTGTGATAGAATACGTTTTTAATAATTGTAATTTTTCCTCTAGACTACGAGGATTCTTAACTACATGAATACTTTAATATGCTTTATTTATAAATCATGAATGATTGTGAGATGTGAATCATCATATGAGACACGTTAGCATAACATACTACTTATCTAATCAGATTTGTGTAATAGCGTAGTTACTATTTAGTATATTTTATTTGACTTTTCGTAATAAGAGAAAAAAATTGTCAACAAAAAATGCTGAATAATAATAATAAAAAGAAGCTAGAGAATTTTGAATCTGTCTAAAAAATGAAAAAGTTTTTTCGTTAAAAAATTCATTTAGATTGAGAAGTTGGAATTATGATTTTGTTGAAGAAATGTTTAGAGTATATTCTTGTTTGTTAGTGAATGTTTTTCCGTCCGTTGAAGCAAAACATTGTGTTTCATTGGAAGAGCTAAACAAATGAATTTTCCAATGAAATCGATAATTTTTTATTTTTTATTGAAGCCTCAGAATAGTACAGCCTTAAATTGCAAGAAAGACAAACACTTAAGAATTCTAATTATGTAAGTAATTATATTAAATACTATATTCGTTTTTATTTATATGTCGTATTTTGATAAAATTTCTTGTTTTAAAAAATATTTGTGTTTTTTTTTTTCATTTTACCCTTTACTAATGTTTTAGAAAAATTTAAAATTACACCTTGAGATTTCACCTAATTAATGAAGAGAAAAGATCATCCAATGAAAGGAGGGAAGAGAAAGAATTAGTTATTGAAAAGAGAGATAATTAAATAGAGTTGGATTAATCATTCTCATTTTATATTATATAAATTTCATGAACTTCTTATATTGCGTACACAATCCTATTGCATCATGCTCCCTCCATTTTCCAAAATATGTCACAATATATTTTTCTTTTTCTTATTTTCGAAAGTACGTCATATYCCACTTATCATACATTATGAAATATATTCTTCCATCTTTAACCTTATTTAATATTCAAACTAACATCATAAATCAATATTTTCTATCTCATCTGATTAATTGTCCTCTTTTCCGATRTAAGGGTTAATATATGACTTTAATAGCAATCTTAGACAAATCTACTGTCTTCTTAGTCTGTGTGTTTTATTTTATTGTGATATATTTTAAAAATTAAATAAAATATAAATAAAAAGGGAGGTAATATTAGTACTTAATGTAACCAAACCAGTTTTGTTACGTTGAAATTTGAAATTCTAACTTATAGCACCATAATTGACCAAACAATATTCCTCCAATGGTCCTAGTACATTGTAGTCTTCCCCTAGATTTTGTGGGCAACGTTCTTTCTAGGCACCTAATTTCGGGACAAACACAGAGAAAACACCAATGAGAAATCCAAGGTTTATTCCTAACCACTCTATAAGGTTGTTTTGACTTCCTTCAAATACAACATTTGTGTCTCGAGTTTTTCAAACTCATTACTACACATCTAGCTACTCGTGTGCCTCGGGACTAATTCAAACATACTTTTTTTATAGTTGGAAAGTGAATTAGTATCTCCTCGTCCTTTTCTTTTAATCACTTCGAGTTTATAAACTCTATCATTAGAGGAGAAATCAAGCAAGATAATCAATTTTATATAATATTTAATTTATAAACTATTCTGTGTCACAAATTAATCAAACATGTGGGGTCCAGGGTATGGAAAATTTGGTGAATATTCGGAGTTGGACACCAGCTTAATTTGAAGTTGTGAGTGCTGTCATTTTTTGGGCATCCTTCAAAGAGATTTTTCCAATTGAACCAAAAGCTTAAAAGCAAAGCATATTTTAGAGGAAAATTTAAATAGATTTATTAAATGCATTTATAAGCAAAAGAAGAACGAAAAAAAAAAAAAAAAAGGTTTTGAAGAGCATCTCAAGAACCGCTATTTTAGAACACTTCTTTTTTCTAAATAATAATTTGGTGTAAAATAAATGAATCGAATATTGATTTATTTTCATTAAAAAGTTTGAAAGAATTTATTTGAAAATAAAATAAAAAAGAAGCTGATAATATTTTTTGAAGTGCTTATAACTTATAAGGCTCCTCTAGGCTCTATGTCACAAGATTTACCATGTACTAGGCTCCATTAATTAGTAAGAGTAAATGCTACCCCAACAAATTCAAAATTTTACCTAACTCGCTTGCCAAAAATTTCTTCCAAGTCATTACTTATAGTTGAAAGTAGGTGTTGTCAAAAAAGGAAAAAAACAAAAGAGTTCCATTATATTTCTTTACTGCCTTTCGGGGAAAAAAAAATACACACTAACAAGGTAAAAGGAAACTCTGGTTAGAACAATTATCATATTACGTAATAAAAACAAGATACTATTTTATTATTTGTTTACAATTTTCAATTTATTTAATTTTGATTAACTAAATATCCTTGATCTAACTCTTCAAGATGTATAATTACTAGTATAGTCTCTCTTCCACATACGATAATAATACTTTAAGAAAATATCCGATTATAAATAGTATTAATGCTAAATGAGGATAAGTTAATCTTTTTAATATCTAATTACCCCATTAATAGGTTCTTTTAATTCATATGCGCACCTTAAATGAAGTAAATACTTTGAAATGAAAACAATACTATTATTTAGTGAAGTTTAAGATTTTGGTAAAATAGGTACTAATTGCATGCATGAGAACTCTATTGTTATTTTGATTCGGTTATATTAATACATAATTATTTATTCAAATATATTTTTTATGAAAAATATTTTATAATAATTACTATCTTCATTCGTAATATAATGATGTCTTTTACCTAAAATTTCTAATAAATTATTCTTTTATCTTCTTTATTTTTTCTGAATTCAAGATCAATTAATTATCTTTTTCCTCCCCCTCCCCCTCCCCCTTCTCTTTTTCTCTCTTATTTCTAAATAGTAAACTCTAAATCTCATTTAATATCTCTTAAAAAAAATACTGTAAGGAGTCAAACAAATTAATTTTCAAGGCATGTAAATGGGGATAAAATTGAAATTTTATTTCTTGATCTTTTAGAATGACTTATATTGTATTGTGGAAGGAGATTTCCTTCCTAAAAGACCTATATTATGAAATGGAGGTAGTATCATTATACTTTTATGTCTATGTTATTAGTAAAATAGTAGAATATACTCCCTCCGCATTTGAAAGTCTATCACAATAGGATAAGATACATAGACCAAGAAAATAATAAATTAGTCTAAGATTACTATTAAAATATCCCCCTTCCCTTTCCCTTTCAAGGGTACGAGGGACATGCGGGAGGGCAAAAAWTGGCCTCCCGTGCTCACATCGACAAGTTGCTTGAAGGAACAATCGCCGAAAGYGAGGATTACAGTTGTACACTAATTACTTTTACATTATAAAATAAGAGAATTAATTGTACGAGAGAAAATATRTTGACTTATAGTATTGATTTGAAAATTAAATGTGTAAATATAGGAAAATATATATAATGATGTCTTAATAAGTAAAATGTGACATACTCTAAAAAGGAAAAAAAAATATATTATGACATATTTTAACAAACGGAGGGAGTAATTCTTTCTTTCATCAAGAGGATACGTTTCTATCTAAAAAAATCATAATAATTAATGCAGGTATTATAGTTGAGTAGTTAAGTACTTCCTCAGTATGACAAAATAAGTTATAAATAGAATAAAATATACAAATCAATAAGACAATAAATTAGTTTAAAATTAGTATTAAAGTGAYATCTTTACTCTTGAAAAGRAAAAAAATTAATTGAACGAGAGAAAATAAATTGACTTATAATGTTGATTTAAAAATTAAATGAGGTTAAAGATGAAAAATATTTAATGATGTTTTAATATGTGAGATGTGACGTAGTTTCAAAATTAAAAAAAATTCTATTGTGACCTATATTAAAAAATAGAAAGAATATTTAATTTGTATTTTCAAAAGGATTAAAAATAATATTTTGCAATATGAAAATACTTGTCTTATAAATCAAGATTTCCATAACCAGTTCTTCGGAAGATAGTGTAGTGACAAAGATTAAAAAGATAAAGATCATAACAGTTAATTATGCATTCAGCTGTTAAATTAATTATTCGATTAGCCGTGATAGAGGGCCTGACTTTTCAGAGCCTCATTAAAATTTCCGATCCTTTTTCGCTCTGTAATCTCAAAAGATTTACCCTTACTAGTAATTATCATCACCAAAAGACAAGGGTAAAAAAGTATCTTTGGGAGAGTGTTGACATGTCCGTCACCCCTACGGCTAATGAGACCGTTATTTAATATATATTATTTTGAATGGACTTCTGGATGCGCAGATAGATCAGAGAGAGACGTTGGCACCTGGCAATTGGCACTCCTCTTAAACCTCATTTTTGAAAATCAAACTTTGCATGTTGCAGAGGACAGAGGGCCAAACCAGAGAGCTGCAGAAAGAATAAGATTACAGAAATCTGTCTTTAGTATCAGAAAACAAGACCTTAAACACCCCACCACCATTTTTCCCTTGAAAATCCTTCCAACCATTTTTCTTGCAACTCTTTTGTCCTCCATTCTCATGGCTTTTATGAACCCCCTCGAAAACTCGACCAAGAAAATCGAATCGGACACATAAGCTGACTTGAATTACTCTCTCAAAGTAAAAAATTCTTCCCTTTTTCTATGTGTTTCTTTTAAAGTCTAGCAGATGGAAAGTAAAGCTGAGAAGGGAGATAARAAGAAAGATGGGTTTATGGATGCTAGAGGTGGAGGAAGGTCGTCTGTGTCACTCAGCGATACGGTGTCGGATTCAAGAAATAGCAGCACCAGTTCGAGTGTGTCCAGTTCTGCGTCCTCATTTGAGGCCAAGGTGAAAAAGTCCACTTCTTCTTCGCCGGCTCTCATAGGTTGGCCTGCCCCCAGGCCTCCACAGACCAAGTGTTTCAAGAATGGGGAAAACAAACCCAAGTTAGATGATGATGAGGAAGCCAAGATAAAGAAATTGGATTCTAAGGTTTCAGGTACGTAATATTCTTTAGGTTAGTTAAGATTTCATTTATAACAGGAACATGAAAAATAAAGAAAAATTAACCCCGATATATTTTTGATGTATTTGATGAATGAGGTGTAAGTGGTTGAATCTCTGTACATCTATTGTTGAATGTGAATTAGGTGTCATCGATTATGCCATGTTCCTGTATTTACTTTCTTTAGTAGTGTCCTTGTAGAGAATTTAATTCAGCAGAGTCAAAATTTAATCTTGGGATAGTAAAAATTTTCTTGTGGGTTCAAACGCTGGAATTGATTTGATTAGAAATATAAAGCATTTGCTTGTAGATACCAACTGTTAGTCCTTCAAAAGGAGCTTAATATAAATATTTTTATTTTTAAATTTCTAGATTCTTGAATTGGAAGGATTTACACCAGGAACTGAATTAGGCTCTTTAGTAAACAAGTACGAGTTGCAATTTTATTCATTCTTTTTCCCTATGATTTAAGCAGAAATGGAGATGATGAAAGAGAGATTTGCAAAATTGTTGCTTGGCGAAGACATGTCTGGCAGTGGTAGAGGAGTTTGCCCAGCATTGGCCATTTCAAACGCCATAACTAATCTTTGTGGTATTTGGTTACTCATATTCTCTTTTTTTAGCAAGTTATCTACCTCTTACATTCTATAACTTCATTGAACTAGCTTAGTGGATTCACTTGACTCGTTATTCTCCTTTTAGTGGAAGTCTTATATTTTCAGTTCTTTAGGGAGCATCACTAATTCTAAAGCAACTATTGTTGTCTGCAGCCACTGTATTTGGGCAATTGTGGAGGTTGGAGCCGTTACCTTCTGAAAAGAAGGTCATGTGGCGCAGAGAGATGGAATGCCTTCTTTCTGTTAGTGATCACATTGTGGAACTAATACCTTCTGTGCAAACATTTCCTGATGGAACCAAGCTTGAGGTAGTTTTCAATTCTCTGTTATGCTTATTCCGTTATCCTTTTCTTCATTTGTAATGTTCATATAATCTACTGGGCAAACCTGGCATTGCAGTTATAGATGACCAACTCAATACTGTGTCATACGCATACATTTATATCTACTTGATCCTGCCTATATATCTAGCTTCTATTCTGTACTCAGATTTGGACCACCTGTTAGTGTATGTACTGATAGTGTGCATCACTAAATGAACAAAAAAATTTCGGATAATCAAGGTGTCTTTTGCTTCTTCTACACACACCAAAAAGAAGAAAAATGTCTTTCGATTTATGGTTCCTAAATGTTATCTCTTCAGGTAATGACCAGCCGACCGCGATCAGACATACTCATGAATCTCCCAGCTCTTCGCAAACTTGATAACATGCTGCTTGTAAGTGAACTCTATATTTCCTTTTTGTTGTTTGATCCAATTATAAGTACCTTCTACAATTTTGAAGTTCTTTTCGTTCCACCATTATTGCAGGAAATATTGGATAGCTTCACAAACACAGAGTTTTGGTACATTGATCAAGGTCTAATAGCCTCAGAGGCTGATGGATCAGCTTCTTTTCGCCAAGCCATTCAGCGACAAGAGGACAAATGGTGGTTGCCTGTGCCACGCATCCCTCCTGATGGTATTCTGGAGGAAACAAGAAAGAAGTTGATTCACAAGCGTGAATCTGCAGCTCAAATTCTAAAAGCTGCCATGGCTATTAATAGCGACGCTTTAGCTGAAATGGAAGTTCCAGAGTCATACACAGAAACGCTTCCAAAGGTTCCATGCATTGACAATGATGACGTTTTTATTCGTTTTGTGCTCATGGAGATATTCTAACATTATCACCAAATTTGTTGAGATACCAATTACTATACAGTCATTAACATGCATTTATTGCTCTAGGCTTTTCATGGCTAATGTGCTTTCCTGCTGCAAAAGAGCTTACAAGCATGCGAAGCTTTCTTTAACTGAACTTGTTTCCATTGTTGCTATAATCAAAGGTGATATGAAAGTAATCGTTGATATGCAGAATGGAAGATCCTGTTTGGGGGATGTAATCTACAAGTACATCGTTTCAGAACAGTTCTCTTCAGAGTGCTTGCTCGATTGCCTTGATCTGTCTTCTGAACATGTTGCCTTAGAGATAGCAAACCGCATTGAGGCATCCATCTATATCTGGCGCAGAAGGCATCATCGTAGATCCCAATTCAATCAAAGCCGCTCTACTGCTAAATCATCCTGGGAGATGGTCAAGGATCTCATGACCGATGGAGATAAGTGTGAGTTGTTTGCAGAAAGAGCTCAAAACCTCTTAATTTGCTTGAGACAACGGTTCCCTGGCCTTAGCCAAACTACATTAGATGCCAGCAAGATACAATGCAACAAGGTCCTAGTAATGCAAATTGTATTCATCACAAATTTTCCTTTGCTAGTAACTCCTAAAATAATATAAGATTTTCTATGTTCTTCTGAACTTTTCAGGATGTTGGAAAGTCTATCCTGGAGAGCTATTCAAGGGTCTTGGAGAGCCTAGCTTTCAACATTGTGGCACGTATTGACGATCTAATCTATGTAGATGAGCTAACGAGGCAGTCCAGTAGCCTCTCCTCAACGCCTAAAGTAAGCATAATTGCTCAAAAGAAGGTAGGAATTCCATATTCTGTGTCCATCTCAGGCACTCCCTACGGAACAGTCTTTACCACACCAAGCTTCCCGCCTGCACCTGTGCCAAGCCCTGGAAAGGGAGAGAGAACGCCATTTCTCAGTTGCAATAGCAGCAAACCACCACGTCGTGGCCTAGGAGTTAAGAGAGTCTTAACAAATTATCTTGGTGGTGATGTAAGGGTGAAGGGCTGTGGCAATCTCTTTGATGGTTTAGGTTCAATTTCAAACAAAAATGCTGAAGGTCCAGAGCGACATATTGAGTCATCTGCTTGGAAATAGGATAAAAGCCTAATTAACCTGAGACATATGTTGTTCACTGTAAATTATGGTCTGTTGAAGATAGAAAGGAAGAAACACACAGGAGAGTAACAGTTTTTTAAAGAGAAATTGAACAGGAATTATGTGAGCAGCTGCATCCCTGCCAGTTTCTTGTAGAAGAGTTATTGTTCATCAATTGTATTCCTTTATTTTTTTTTTCTTCCCTGAACGTTTAGTCTATTACAAATTCCAGTCTCCTTTGGCTCTTGTGCATTTTTATTTGAGCTTTGTTTGGAGAAGTATATTTATCTCTTCACTTCTAAACTCTCAAACTAAACTCCTTGAACAACTTGGAAAGAAAATTTTATAGTTCTTACTCTCTCCCTTTTCTATTTAGGAGTGGGCTAGGCAAACTAAACTCTCAAACAACTAAAGAACAAAAACTTTATAATTGCTACTTTCTCCTTTCCTCACTCCCAAACTAAGCTTTAGGAGTAAGCTAAGCAAAATCCAATGGGGCCTCCCGCACCCTAAGCAAGAATCATACCGCTAGACCAAATGCCCCTTTTGATCCTTCATGTCTGATATACATTAACCTAACCTGTAGTTACGAGGAGAATCAATTGCCAACTCTTCATGTCAGTAAATGAATTTGTTTTGTATTTTTGAAATGATCTTTGCCAATCATTTTGGCATGTCTACTCCTTTACATGAATTTATTTCATTCCTTCTAAAATAATTATTTATTTAGATATTATTATGCACATTAAAAAATTATTCTTATAAAAATTCAAATAAAATAATAATTCTAATATTATTTTTAAATTATTATAATTCTCAATAAAAAAGTCAAACATGAATTAAATTAGGAAAATGCTACTTCGCCAATCTTAATTTGTCAACTTATTTGACAACTTACTTATTCTCGTGATGTCTCGTGAGATTTTTCATATTTAACTCAAATATAAACTTTGTATGTTACGGTCTAGGGTTTAGAATTTATGATTCAGAATTTTATATTAATTTATTCAAACAGTTACAAATGCATAACAATATGTTTTTGTGAATTATCATATGTTCTTAGGTAGAAAAATATAAAATATATTAGATATGTAAAATAATAAGTATGGTGGATAGTTATTAGGGAAAAATAAGGACATTTTTATCATTTATATTGAATGTCAAACTGAGGTTGGCAAAGTTGTATGATCCATTAAATTACWACCTCTTTTTCATTATATATATTATTTTAGGATGCTTTTCTAAAATATGAGTCATTTTACAAGATCAATAAAAATATTTCAATTTTATCCCTATATATATGTCTTGAAGATTGACTTGTTTGACCTTTTTTTTTTTGTATTCTTTCAAGAGACATAATAATTAATTAATCTTGAAGTCAGATAAATTAAAAAAGATAAAGAAAGAAACTTTAGACAAAAAAATCATTGTAATAAGTAATATTAATTTGTGTGCACAAATCTAAAATAACATATATTATGGAAAGGAAGTACAAACAAATAATTTTTTTGTCTTCCTTTACATTTTTTTCTCATTTTTTGACCAATGTATACTTCCAAGGAATTAGAAACAATTTTATGAAATTGAATAATTAGATTGAGGTTTTTTTATTTGAACTTAAATAATCAACGATTTAGTAAGYAGATACATTTATGGGACAACTAAAAAGGCATCCTAATTTGTTAGACAAAAATAAACGGCTTCAACATCAGGTCGTTGTAGTATAGTGGTGAGTATTCCCGCCTGTCACGCGGGTGACCCGGGTTCGATCCCCGGCAACGGCGATTAAACAAACCCTTTTGCCTTCCGCCCGCGACAGCGCCCAACAGCCTCTGAGTAATGTGTCTGGCCTTGTCCCAACTTGAAATTAGCCACTCTGCTGCCCTTGGAGAGACGTGGAACTAYACACAATCAACTCAAAATTGCACCGTCGGGTTGTCTTTTTCATTTGCTGTGGGAGAAAGATAACATTCTTGAGATTGGGCTATACGGAAATTTAACGTCATTTTCATTTTCATTCAAGCTTTTATAATCATTTTTTATGAGGGGAAAAAGAAAAAAGGATACTCAAAATTCAATATACGAATACAAAATTTGGCGAATGATAAATCGCAAAATAAATATTTTTTTGGGGAATGTGTTTGAATTAAGAAGTTAGAAGAAAAGGAAATGAAAGAAAATAATTTAAGCATCTCGACTAATTTTTCCAGAGGGAAAGACGAGGAAAAGGATAAGAAAGGAGGGATTATGTTTAATTTAAAATGTATAGTTTTATTTCCGTAAATGAAATTAACTTCTCCTTKATTTTTCATCCAYGTAAACYCTTTTAATTAAAACTATACGAGAATTAATAAAAACATATTGATATTGTAAGATGATATAGTTTTAGTGCGTGGGTTGAGGTCAGCTGGGCTTGTACCTGGACGAGTCCAATTACGTTTCACACGGAGAGAATAAAGCGCTGTGATTGTCCAAATTCCACAAGAAACGAAGACGGGACGCTCTACCCTGGGGGATCTCATTCTCCGAGACATTCTCCACCGCCTCACCCCCACCAAAAATGTCCGACGCCGGTATCCCCAAGCTCGCCACCACCGTACACGTTACGACTTTGGACGGAATCGTCAACGTCAACTCTCTTTTCACACTCGCTGTCTTCATCGGACTTGCTTGGAACCCCAATGACCCAGACAACAGACTCAACACTGATCAGAGCTGCCAAGCTAGCAAGAAAGTGGCTGAGGATCTTGTAGCATTTCACGTGTATTCTTTCAGCTCCTTCCTCTTTTCCAGCCTTACAGCATTGTGTCTGAAACAGGCCATCAGGCTGGCTCGATCTGTACATTATCGGACCGTATTTACGTTAGATTTGGCCCATGTAAATAGGACTGCTCTCCGAGTTGGGTACTTGGTTTCGGCTGCAGGTTCCGTTTCAGGATGTGTTTTTTTGATGCTGGCTTTGATTAATGTGGTTCAGATCAAGCTTGGGACTTTGTCCTGTGGGAGCTCACATAGTTATGRGGCAGTTGTCCCACTTGTAATCTTAGTGCCCTTAGGGCTTCTGATTTATGTTTGTACTATTGTGTATGCTTTTACACATTAGATATGTTGTAATTTTCGGACTGAAATCCCCTTCTTTTCTGGATTAGCAAATTCTCAGGTGAAATTCTGGTACGAAATGAGATCCACTCTGTAGTTGTATTTGGATTTGATGGAATTGGAACCTTGTTTTCCGATTTTAGAATCCATTCTTGTTTCTTAGGGGTTATGGTTGTGTTTCTTTTGTAAAATTGAAAACTTTTCTCGGTWGKAATTTGGTACTTAAYAAGTATGGAAGCACAAGTGAAGCTGCTAAACTGTGTCTATTGACTCTTCTTCTCTCCTATTGTGAAACGGTATCAAAGGATTCCTGATTAGTTTCTGGAAGGACAATGAGGCGTTACCTAACCAATGAAAAAGACCTAACTTGGAGCTATGGCTGGGAGCTCAGTTTGCTGTCTCTGATTTTCTTCATTCTCAAGGGTGAAATTCAAGTTACATTTGGTCTGACCATTTATTTTAAATTAAATTACTGGTTTATCCTAAATTCATAATCCAGTTAATGAATATATAATATTTTAACAAAAATAATCTACACTTCCTTCGAATCCTTTCAGCGAAAAAATTATTCGATTTCCTGTAAAAATTTATTTGCTCAACTTTTTCAACGAAATATAAAATTTTACTTCCAAGGAAAAATTCATCTAATATTGTTTCTTTTTTTACTTACAAAATCTTGTTTCAATAAAAAATAAATAAATAAATTTCATTGTCAAATAAAAATCTATAGTAAGTATTTCTTCAATAACCTTTTCAATCTGAATTAATTTTTCAATGAAAACTTTTTCATTTAAGAAACAAATTAAAATTAAAATTTTTATTTTCTTGCCTTTTTCGTTCAAAATTTTTTCATTAACAATAGTATTGTTTCAAGAAAAATTTATGCTAGATAAAGTCAAACTGAGGATGATGTCATTTTTATCCAAAYGATATATACTCATCGAATAGAGTGTGAATTTAGGATGAAGTAATGTAAATTTAGCTTCACCATAAATAATGTTGGAGTTAATGTATAGTCTGAATCTCAGTTAACTTCGACTTAGGGATCGCAGAGAAAATTAAATTTTGATTTCTGGGTAGTGGGGTGTGACTTTTGTTTTACACACGTCACAAAGTGAAAGGATCAATGGACTTTTTGGTGGGACTCTTTGGCCTAACGCATATTTTGGGTCTGGGGTCGTCCCTGCTGACACGTATCCCCGTCGTGACAATTAAAAATAGTAAGTAAATTTTTTTTTTGGGGTTAAGAGACTCCTGTGCTCAAACCTGGAAGAGAAAATAATAATGTTAGTGGAGTTTTGAAGAGTTCTTAGAACATTAATGGGGACGACCGAAGTCTTTGAATCTACTAAACGCTGCAAAGACTGCCTTAAACACGCTTTCTCCTGCGGTAGGATAGCTTTAAGTGATACGAAAATTAAATGATCTCGGTTTTCCGACGATTCCAACCTTAATTGCAGCATCCTCCTGATACTAAACACATTGGATGGTGATGCTGCATTTCGTGCCTCTCTCGTCAGGTTTGAGAAAGTTCTTATTAATTCATGAACTTAGCTTCTTACTAATACCAAAAGGTCAGTAGAAAACTAYGTTGCTTTTTGGTTGGTGAGGCGAGAATTTGAGAGATCAGCTCTGCTGAAMTATGAAATATGGATCAGTTGTATGCTGACAGTTGCACTTAGCACTGTGTTGCATTTGCTTAAATTAGACACTAAAGGCCTTCAATTTTTACTTTGATGGTTAAGTGCTCGAAATAGAAAAATAGRAGCTACCATAGTGCTTACTCCACTAAAGTTCTTCGTGGATTTCACGTGTAAGCACCAACTTAGCTATTTGAGTAGTATAAAATCCTTGCAGCAGCAAGAGTTCTGCATACATTCAATTGAAAAAGATGGAAACCAAGACAGCGAGATTTGTTTTGGTTCTGGGATTGCTTGTGGCTCTGGGAATTGCTGGTTTGAGTGTWGCAGATGGTGCTGGTGAATGTGGGAATCCAGATATTGACGCACTGAAGCTGACTCCTTGTGCAGAAGCAGCAAAAGATGAGAAGGCTGCCGTATCCAGCAGCTGTTGTCTTCAGATCAAGAAGTTGGGACAGAATCCCAAGTGTCTATGTGMTGCTATGCTTTCTGACACTGCCAAAAATGCTGGATCAAAGCCTGAAGTTGCCATTACCATTCCCAAACGCTGTAACCTTGCTAACCGTCCTATCGGTTACAAATGTGGCCGTAAGTCATTATATTCTTTGTATTCTTTTCATCGATTAATTTCATCTAATTTGAGCTAACTTAGCATCATCTTTCCTCCGCTCTGTCGATTTCTTCTTCTTTTTCTTTTTTTTTTTTTATTCTTCTTATTAGCATGTCAGTTCTTGATGTTGAAAATGGTGTGCTTTGTCTTGCAGCTTACGCACTGCCTTGAAAGACTGAAGAATGGAGCTAGAGTCCATCCTAGAGTCCATCCTGAGTGGTTTGTGTAGCTAACTATCAGCAAATGTCAACAGACACTATGATAATAACACAATGCTTTACGTATGTCTATATTCTGTGTCTATCACCATCATCTTCCCTTGGTTTAGAAATTTGTTTTGGATCAGAAGTATGCTGGCTATTGGTACGTACGCATACTATATATGATTCAATCCTCTGAACTGGGGTTCCCCGGAATTACATCCGGCAACGAAACGACAATGACTACGAAATGTCAACTGAACATAATAAGAATTCTTATCGATATCAGTTAATGGACATAAATTACTTGCAGAATAAAGATAACATCGATCTCTCAGAAGTCCAAGAATTGCWCTTAGCTTATTGCATAGCTTTATTAAGCGTGTACACTTAATACAGATGAAGTTCCTTCTAGYCAGACACTGGCTAGTAGTTCCTTCATTCGTAAAGCTGATCAGAGCTCGATACTGCATTATCCTATTTCTTTAATATATTTGAACAACTTGTGGGTTAATACTGGGTTAATACTGGCGTATCTAATGGTTACCCCATGTCCACCYAGCCTGCCCATAACATCTTTCTTTTTCTCCCTCTATTTTTTTATATTAAGATCCAGAGGAAGAATATGAATCTAACTTAAAATTTCTTGCTTGATAAAAGATCAAGCCGCATTTAAAAATGCTACAGATTGCTTGTTATATAAYTTGTTTTTTGTTAGAAGCTCGTACGCCATTTCAGAAGAAAAAAGAGTAAGAGCTTTGGAAGCACACAGATTATACAAACAAGCTGCAATAGATTATTGCTGAGGATTTTGATGAAACAACATACTCTTAATACGAGAAAAACCACATCACGTGTTAGCAGAGACAACAAGAGACGGGCAGCGGGAGAAAGCTGCAAAACATGGTACATGAAAGTTTCTCCCATTTTAAGGATCTAGTCYATGTTCTTCACAAAATACCTGATGTGAAAGAAATTAGTCTCCCAAATTCCCTGCAATATTAAAACCAGCAAGTTAGTTTGTTAATTCTTCATAGAAAGAAGTCTCATAAACTCCCTAGGATAAATTCTCCTAAAAATACCTGTTTGTGGAAGGGGAATGGGCATTAGGTCAATGAGCAGGCCTTAGCCTCAGTAATACAGCGATCCTATAGAGATGAAAAGAAAATTGTCATTCAGATTAATTGCTTTGCAAAGATAGCAGCAGCTTAAGAAGTGTATTCTTSTGAAAATCTTACCCTGCCACCAGTTTCCTCTTGAAGCTGAGTTGTTTCCATTCGGATCATCGTCACCGCCGTCTTTCCTGAACTGATTTCAGGTCAAAAGGAAAGAGAAAAATGAGTAACTATCTTTGTGATTGCACCAGTAAACTTTGCATAGCAGTGGAGAAAATGGGGCTTCTACTTACCATATGCTGAGAATTAGTGCCCTGGGCATTTGGGGAATAAACTTCTTGACCACCATAATAAATTGATGAGCTGAAGTAGCAAGGCTCTGCTGTTTCGTTCTGATAAATTGAATTCTTTTCCTTGTTTGTTCTTCCGCCGCTTTCTCCCCTGTCCTTCTGATTCATGTAATCTGCCATAAATATCAAATAAAGATCCAGTTCCCGTTTCAGTTCATAGACAATTCTCCCAGCCAACGAGCCTAATTTTCAGTATAATTCATTCTAAGAAGTACAAAGAATAAATGTGGATAAGGGATGTGGCTTTCTTGAAGTTAAGGCACCCATTTGTTAGTTAAGTGAAAAAGTATCTGAGGAGTTGCCAAWACAGGAGAACATTATCACATACCTGAATTTCCTGGTTTGGCATTGCCGTAATGACTCCCGGAATCCTGGTTTCTTGATGTCCCCATCATTCCTGAATTATACGAGTCCCTCCCAAGTCCCTGAAATGTATGTTTTGAAATTTAGATCTTGCCCTGCATTATTTTCTGGAACTGTTTACAACTTTTATTTAAAGAACCCTTGGTTACAAATACTTCAGTGACACTTATTTCTTCGCGGAGATAATGTAGGACATTCGGGATGCGGTGGAATCAGAACCGTGTCATGCAAATGGAGAACGGATTCTATGATGCATCGCATGTTCGATGTGAAATGTTAAACCGGGCTATGCTCTCCTCAGTGGTGTTGAATCAAAGTAAAAAACGTCAACTTCAAGAATTCAGTTGGATTAGCCAACACATCAATTGAAAAGGAATGTTGTAAGAAGCCAAGTGACCTACTCCGAAGGGAAACTCAAAACTACCACAGCCTTTCGAATTTCAATACAAGATTGTGTGGTTGCCTACAAACTACGTAACGAACTAGAGAAGGAAGGCGAATGCAGGGGAATGAAAAGAAAACGTTGGTAAATGAAAAACTTACCGTGGAGGATGGCCCGAAAACAGATCCAAAGAGACTAGTGGACGATGAGGATGATTTTGAGGAGTCCTTYGGACCAAATAGATCCATAGTAAAGGACGAGGATGAAGCTCCTACTTGCTTTCCTTTCTCCATACCTAAGTGCTACAGTTGCCTTCTCCCTTTGTCGACCAACGAACAAAACCCCAAAGATTAATATAGGCAAAACGCTGAAATAGTCCAATCAACACAGTATCCCAGAAAACCTCTAGTCTTAAGTCTCTAGTGGATAAGATATGATCTCTCAGAGGCTCAGAGCAGAGGGAAAGAAAGAGAAGGTCGCGTAATCAGAAGCAGAGGTGAAGTACAGAGCACGCGAAGTTCCCAGGATGTGAGGAAAAAGGGCATGGTCACTGCATATTTATAGGCCCTAAGAGCAGAAATAACAGAAGCCAAAGCAATTCATCCCATGACATACATGTTCATGCGGACAGACGGTCAAAGCTTTTATCACCGGTTGCACACGCTCSGGTTCCTCTAATGGAGCCAAGYGTACATGCTGCCATCTCTAAACCACGTGTCCCACATAATTTTATATGAAATATCAATATCATCATCATCATCATCATCAACCACAAGAACAAATATCATAGTCTTCTTTTGACCACTGCTCATTTGCTGCTGCTTATGCATGTGAGAGAGAGAGAGAGAGAGAGAGAGAGAGAGAGAGGAGAGAGGGCCTAAATGGAGTATACCCCACGAGAAGATAATCAGATAACTGGATAAGGTCGTTACTCAATTCTTTTCCCCGCCCCCCCTTCCCCCAACTTGATGTTTATTCGTGTACAGCACAGAGCAGCCTCTCATCAATGTCATATCAGTACTCCCAAACAGTTGACTCTTGAATGTTCCATTCTTTTTCCTGCAAATATTTCTTAAAGGCACCATGCTTTTGCAATGACCCAAGAAATTGGACATCAATGGATATGAATGTGATCTTCGGTATATTTGTTTTTAAGAATCGTAACTTTCAAGAGCGAATATTACCAGATTTTGCTAAGCAAGGAAGGCTCGTGTGAAGAACATGCTGGAATTGCTATTGTCCTCTCTTCCATTGTTATTTTTTTCTGAGAATCTAAGTACTGTTTGACTCTCTGGAGCACTAGATATCTCCTCATATTACAAGCAATAAATCCATGTCCCAATTCCTAATGAGGAGACCACGCCTTCTCGAAGGGMATATACTTGCATACCTAACGCATATAGAGCCTTATACATTTACATAGGAAGAGGGCACGAATGTATATACTTATATTCTAAGTAAAGAATAATTYATTTATTAATTTCTTTTATTTGTGAAAGGTCAAAACTATGTGCAAAGTCGAATATGGAATAAGCTARTTTTCCACCCTTGGAGATCTCTATCAAGGGATTGAGAACCAGGCCATGTTGTGAATGGATATTTGAGATCTAAAAATATTATAATGCTAAGATGATAAAGTGTCTCGAGTTATATATGCTAGAGTAAAAATAATAAATATGAATAACTTTAAACTGTTATCAAATATAATAGCATTATTAGAGAACTTTCTTAAAACGAGTATGCTTCAATGCTAACAAAAGCGTGTGTCACATTTAGTGTAAGTGGGAACCATAATATTTGAAATAAGTAGGATTATGAAGGCTTCTAATCAATCATTTTCTTTGATAGTTATGATGATTCATTTGAACTGGTCTTTGCACTAGGACACATCCAACCAAATCCAATGGACAGAACTTTACTTATTAGGGAGAATCATCTTAATTTGTGGGTTGGCAAAAGCAGTGATTTTTGTGGTTATTTTAGGTGGGAAAAAAAACAAAAAACAAGTCCCTAAAAAGACAGAGACATTGGAGGTCCTCCTCTCAGTACCAGGCTAGATATATCTCAAACTTTGATAGCTCTATATCCATTCTCGATTGTCTTTACCATTGATTTTGACTCAACCTAAGTCTATCTCAGGGGCTTCCATGTAATTACATTTTCTGGTATTTCCTGGTTATAAATGGAACAGAGGTAGACAGGTAGYAGTCTAGTGCCTAGCTAAATCATCTGCATGTCGGGAGTCCTTATGATTGATGGAGCTCAACAGTATTGACAACATATGCTTGTTTTGTTTGAAGTGTTCAGGAATGGAATGATGATGTTCTAAACTATGAATTAGGTATTCGATTGAATTATTGGTTTAAATTTCTAAGAATTGGATAAATATGTTTCTTGATAGTATGGGAACGAGTCTTCAAATTAAATCACAAAATTAGGGGCAATAATATTGGATTAAGTATTCCTTCAAGATTTTGTGGATGTGAAAATAGTCTTTGTGCACAGTAGAACCATTTTGAGTAAATTTGGAATCAGAGGTAACTAATGCACGCTTCTTTGAAATCGGAATAAATGTAATGTCACTTTTGATTATGAGGATCATTCAAGTGAAACCTCTGCCACAAGCAAAGCACGTTTTTAAGATTATGGTGGAAAAAAGTAATGTTGGAGAGAATATTTAAGGAAGATGTGCTCATAATATCTTATGATTTTGGCCTTTCCCTTACAAAGGATAGACTTCACAAGTTCAGATGAGGATTTGTTTAGATAGATAGATCTTAGCTGATAAGATATTTGGACCTCAAATTTGATTTGAATATCCTTCTCAAGGATACTTCTTATGGATCATGCATCATTATTCTAATGATTCCTCTCTAAATAGTATCATTACTTTAGTAAAAGTTAATTGCATTATAAAATTATATAATTCGTGTTAAGGAATTAGAAATTATGATTGAATTGAGCATTTGTCAAGATTTGAATACTCAATTCTTCTTAATCATAAAATTAAAACACTAAACACTTAAATCATTTCGATTCTCGGCTCATTCTCTCTTAAGTAAACTTCACAAATTTGATAGAATGGGATTAGGCAAACTTTTGCCTCTATGATCTCAAGTTTTTGTTCAAAGCATCATGACATCCCCACAATCACTTCTTTCTTTGTACCAAAACAGCAAAAGGGATAAGGATAGACTATTTGCTCCCTATTAAGGGAAAGGGATAGGGAAGAATCAATCTCAACTAGATTTCTATGTGTATAAATAGTTAATGAATTAGCCCTCCATAATATGGCCTTCTTATTGCATACCCACTATAATAATGTAGGAGCCTTATTGTTTTATCCGCGAGTCTCTCCTTTTTCTTTTATCAATGATGTCTTTGCACTTCAGACTCAGCTTTTCTATACAATGCTTATCTCACGATACTCCATTCTGCCATTTTGTTTTTCTTTTTCTTACTTTAATTTCTATAGGCCCAATTAAAATCATTACATGGTTTGACAAAACAAAGTTAGCACTATATTTGCAAGTACATAAAATCATTATTTTAGACCAATACGAAATTATGGAATCCAATCCATCTTGAGCCACACGGACAAGGCCATTGTTTTTGTTATTTTAATTTTCTTTACGATATTTGGCATTCTTGACATAGGGTAATGTTTCAGTTAGATTTGGTAACATGTAATTAGATTTTTTAATTAATTAATACGAACAGTCATTAAACAATCTCGATAAATTTCAAATCTTTTAATCATTACAAGATGTGCACCGCCTAAAACTTGTTCCTAAGCAGAGTCTAAATGACAAAAACGTAGCAAATTGGACGAGGCCAATGTATTTGCGGATTTGTTCCGGATGCGGCAAATCAGTATGATAATTATCATTTCAAGCTTAAGGCCGAAAATGCAAAGACGAGGAAGTTCCTTTTTCTCCAATTCAAATTTGTATACACCCGTCAAAACCTGATACATTATTTTTGCACTCATCCATAACAGTGTGGAATGTTGAAGACTAGAGAACCACCAGTTGAAAAGAAGTTTTGGGATTTTTCTTTACATACGTGCGACATTTCATAGCAAAAAGGCGGATGTACACCGATATGTTTCCATGTTTACATGGAGAGAGTTGGAGTTCTTCAAGAGCAAGACCCCTCCCATGAGCTTCTGGGTTCACCGCATTTGTTATCACAACTCACACAAACAAAACCTAGGCTGAGGAACACATCCTTGAATAAGCTGCACCCGAAATCACAGAAGACCTTGTATATCAGAGAATCAGATAAGATATATATTGTGTTGCTCATTCCTAGATACTAGGGACCTTGGAATACTAGTAACTCTATTCATTCTTCTCAATTATGGACAATACGTTGGACATTTTGTTCACCTTGGCATACCACGATTTTGGCTTCGATTCCGAGAATTGTGGTCTGACATACCAGATTTTAGTCGATTCCAAAGACTAAAAACACTTAAACAACTGATAGCTCTACGGGCTCTCAACCAATCACGAAGAGAGCATACACGAAAAAGAAATAAGGACWTTATTGACASATGAATTGTTGATTGGTTGGGCAGAATAGAATAGAACATCATGTGCTAACTATTTGATTTCAGCCGATCAGAATGGTTAAGAATACATGAATCAATCATAGTGCCATATTATTCTTCCAACTTTAAGAGGTCAATCGATCATGCAAATAGCCGACAAGAGACGAAAACAAAGCCTCATTTGCCCAAGTGCCAATTGATCGACTAAGCACTAGTAGATAAACTTTAACATAATTCCTTACCATCTTACTTATTTTTTTATAAGAGATAAGTTTAGTCAAAGCGATGAAAGTTAAGTTGGCATCAAAATTAGGTGACGGTAAGCTAGTCACTCTCAACTCTAGTTAAATTGGCTAAATCTAGTCACTATAAGAGATAAGTTTAGTCAAAGCGATGAAAGTTAAGTGGGCATCAAAATTAGGCGACGGTAAGCTAGTCACTCTCAACTCTAGTTAAATTGGCTAAATCTAGTCACTATTAGCTATGACTGGTTACAAGATTAAGAGTAACTTTGATCGAGTCAATCCCATGATCTCTCTTGCACAACCCATAATCTCTSTTACACATCTCCATGATCCTTGAGGAGCATCATCTTAGGGTCATGAAATAACTATCCAACTTCATGGAATTAGYGGTAGAATATTTTAGAGGACTCAAATGTGTATAAATAGAGAAGAATGAGACAAACTAAAAATGTCTTCAAACCAACATCAAAAGCTAGAATCTGCGTGATCTTATTTCTTGTTCAAAAGCTTAATTATAACTTTATTATAGCTTTGTTATAACCTTATTTACAGTTTTCATTCAATTCTACCTTACTTTTGATGAGATTGAGGGTATTACCCTTATGATTTGATGCTTGAACTGTCAACTACAACACAATATCAATACAAATTCTTGCTATTTTTCCTCCCAAACACTTATTTGGTATTAAAAGAGTGAAGAATAAAGAATTCCATTATGTTGTGGAAGATAGCAAGAACGATAAGGGAAAAATTCTACATGATAAATTGGGAGAAAGGCYTACATCTCATATTATTCAAACCTTCGGGTATTGCCATTAGCAGAGTTTGATAGCTTTATAGAATTCTTGAACTTCTAGACTTTTCGTTTACTTTTCTTTACTTGTTTTTTACTACTGTAATCTCACTTTTAATTATTTTATAATTATTTTATTGGCACTATAAAAAGCCAAGAAACTAGATGCATAGTCAGTTCTTTGAACGAAAAGTTCCATTTTCCTCAATTTCACAAAATGTTGGTAATTCTTCATCTCTACCAATTTCTTGATTTTGACATGGTATCGAAGCAAATTCATACTTGATTCACATTCTATGGATTCTTCTGCATCTTTTGATTGGAGAGTTTTTCTTTTTTTTTTTTTCCATATGTTGTTGATATATTTGATGCAGTCATGAATTCTAATATTATTCTGACTTCGAGTCCATATTTCTTACATCCGAGTGGAAGTCCATCTACAATCTTAGTGTAACCATCTCTTACTACACAAAATTTTCATACTTGGCGTAGAGTTATGCCAGTAGCTCTAATTTCAAAGAATAAACTCACTTTCGTATGGAGTTGTAYCAACACCTTCGACAGAGGCTAGTTTGTATTTCCGATGGAAGTGGTGAAATATGATGGTTATTTCTTGATTGATAAACTCAATTTCACCATCAATCATGCAAAGYGTRATGTGGTTTAATATTGCTAGAGATGTACGGTTTGATTTAGTTGAACGATTCCAACAGGAGGATACTTTTAGATTGTTAGACATATTTGAAGAAATTAGTCATTTAGAACAAGGACATTGGCCTATCAATGAATATTATAATTCTTTCAAGACCCTTTGGGAAGAGATGTTGCATGTTTGATCTGTGCCTAATTGTGTATGTAATCCACAATGTGGACGTGRAGCTGTTAAATCTATTAAGAATAATATGCCTGATAATCAGGTYATTCGTTTCATAAGAGGATTGAATGATACTTTCTCCAATTTGAAATCTTATATGGTTTTAATGCATCATTTGTGTATCATYACTGCTGTTTTTTCTGTGGCTATCAAACAAGAGACGGAGATACATAGYAAGGGGATCATATAACATGTGAATGAGTTTCGCCAACTTACTTCTAAAAATGAACATGCATATTATTTTCAACTGATTACTGCTGCTACTCCTGGTTAGTTTAATGGAATTTTTTGTGGGTATAGACCAAGATATGAGAATTTTGGACAAAACAATACTTCAAATGTAGATTCTGTGAATTTCTTGAGCACACTATCAACAAATGTTATAGAAAACACGATCTTCCTGGTCATAAATTTCGAAACAAACCTAAGATCTCTCTTAATCAAACTATTTATGAGCACTTTATAGCTATTGATTCACATTTTGTTGGTTGTACACCAACTCAATATAGTTAGCTCATGAATATCTTGCATCAGTATCAACCTATACAACCTTTCTTTGGTTCTCTAGCCGAGTGTTATGTCCACTTCCATCTATACTCTAGTTAATCAGGCCACAACTTTACAAGCTCAGTTTGAGAAACATGACCTTGGAGGTAAGTCAGCTAGTCCTACTTCAAGTCTTTGGATTATTGATTGAGGAACTTCTGATCATGTTGTTTGTTCTATATCTTTGTTTGCCTCATTTTCTGCAATTTCCGGTGTWACTATTCAATTGCCTAATGAGGCTTCTTTTCCTATTATTTACATAGGAATTGTAAATCTTACTTCTTATTTGACACTTATGATGTGCTTTATGTTCCTCAATTTCTTTTGATTTTCTCTTTGTCAGTAAGTTAACAAGATCCCAAGATAGATTGTAATCTATCTTGTTGATTTTTGCATCATTCAGGATCATTTACATTGACAGATGATTTGATCATGTTATGCAATCCAGAGGACTCTACCAATTCAAAGATTTTTTTGCCTTCTTGCAATGTTGCCCCTCTTTGACTAGTTCATCATATGTTTCCACTTCTTCTGTTAATGTTCCTACTCTTAGTTCTTATTTTACTCATCACATTGTACCTAACATCTTATGGCATTTTAGATTAGGGCATATGTTAAATAAACACATGCATTCAACATGTGATTCCCAATTACACATTCTGGGAATAGTTTTTATACGGTTTGTCCAGTGACTAAGCTACATAAGCTTTCGTTTCTTTTTAAGTTGATATTTTTCCTTTGCCACTTTTGATTTGCKTCATATAGATATTCGGAGACCTTTTAAAGTTCCAACTCTCAATGGTCAAAAATACTTTCTTACTATTGCAGATGATTTTAGTAGATATACTTGAATCTTCTTAATGAAACACAAATYAGAGGTTAGACAAAYAATTCAATCCTTTCATGATTTCGYTCAAACTCGATTTCCAAGTCTATTAAATCTACTTTGGACTGATAATTGTCCTGAATTCCTTGCATTCCTTTTATGCTGACAAAGGTATCATTCATCAAMCTTTTTATGTTGATACACCCCAATARAATGAGGTAGTTGAGAGGAAACATCAGCACAYYTTATRAATGTTGCTAGATCTYTRGGACTTCAGTTAGGTTTGCCTTTGTCTTTTGGGGGTTTTTGTGTCATACATRTWGTACATTTGATCAATMTTAGTTCTTCYCCTCTTTTGCATGATGTTTTTCTATTTTCTTTGCTTTTTGTTAAACATGCACCCTATTCCTCTCTTAAGGTTTTTAGCTATTTGYCTTTTGCATGTTCTCTGTCTCATTCTTGGCACGAATTTGCTCCTAGAGGCAGTTCTTTTGTTTTTCTAGGTTTTTCCAATCACACCAAAGGTTCTTACTTCTTAATTTGAACAATCATTTCATTTTCATTTCCAAACATATCTTATTTCAGGAGAATGTCTTTCCTGTTTTACWTCCTCCTCCTCTTTCTKCCACTTCTTATCCTTTGCMGAGTACGAACAATAAAGAGTTTCATTCCCAATATGTTTTTGTTGATGAGTCAACAAATGATGGTTTACCATCAATGCTTAATGAAGCACTGTATATGCCTACTTTTTCTTGTTAATGATGGTTTTGATGCTGTAGCATTACTTCCTAATTCCTCCTATGATCTTAGGTATTCTACYAGATGAAGAAAACCTAATATTTATTTGAAAGATTATACATATTCGTTTCAATTTTCTTCTCCACATTCTTTACACAATGTCATAGTATATGGTCAATTAGCACCTCATTATAGATCTATTTCCTTGAAACAATTATACTAATTAATGAACTAAAGAGCTATGCTCGAACTGTTAAATACAAAGTGTGGCAAGATCTATTTCATTGCCACCATAAAAAGTAAAAAAACCAAATGTATTGTTAGTTCATTGAATGAAAAGTTCCATTTTTTGCAATTGATTTTGACAAGAAGTTTGAAAATCGGCTTYCTGTATGAGTAACCACCTTATCCGGGTGAACACGCCTACAAAAACCAACTTGCCAAAAGATTTTGCATGGTGGCAGTATGCAAAAAATCCTTGAGTTTGACCGGAAAGGGTATTCAGTCCGCGGAGCACTGCAAAACTTTAGTCGCACCGGCGGACCCCAGAAGAATTTCGCAGTCCCAGGTCGTTTTCAATTTTCAAGTACAACTTCAAGCAAAAAGATTCGAATATTCTTCTAATTTTGATGGACCAATTCRATCATAGAATCATAGAATGATCATTCATAAAGTGGCATGCAATTGGTTGCTTGCTTTCTCTATGGACATTTGAAAAGAGCTCASCCAGCTAGCTTCAAACGTAAGAACGATGACTCTCTCAAAGACAAAAGAAAGAAATAGATAAGAAAGCAAAGCAGCACTCAACGAACTGTTGCAATGCAATCCAATCCATGAGTTCAAGATTCTAAATCCAGAGACATGGACTAGACATTAGCTTATTCAACCCACTCTGGTATTGTTCTTATAAGGAAAAAATAAATTGAAAAAGGTAAAGATTTAAGTACTTTGATTTCCTGTTCTTTTCCCTTTGACGGGCGAAGTGGCAACTTCTTGTGGAGAAGTTCAAAGGAGATAGATTCTGCTTTCCTGAAATTGACTAAACTATTCTCAACCATAATTCAAGAAAAAATATGGATATGCATCAACTTCTAATATGATTAGTTGCGTTTTAGTTTAACATGGTACCAGTTTAGAACATTGTTCGTGTGCCGACTATGTCCCGGTCAACGATGGTATATGCTAAAAATTGTTCAATTTAATAAGAAAACTAATGTAAATTTAGCGGATCGAAATATAAAATTGTTAATGTTACTTAAATCTCACAAAAGTATAATTGCGGAAATGAAATTAGGAAATGGAAATTTTACATTATTATTTTTTTTATTGTGAAAGAAACATTTATGTCAAACCAAGATGAGTGAAAACTCTGAAAACTATTCCAGCTGAAAGTCTTAGGTAAAACTGTATGCAACCACAGGGCTCCTAACTTGGAAGACTCCATCATCCCAAATCAGAGACCCTGATATCATATTCACTTCCATTTTTGCASTAACTTTCACTGTGAAAGACAGCTTCTGGCCTACTGATTTGAAGGRRAGGACATCGGGTTGTACTTGGAYATTSAGTAGACCTGGATTTGGGGACTTTATGATGGCTTTGTAAGTAGACACTGGCGAACCAACATTGGTTACTGTTCTCTTGAAARCCCGAGTAAAAACAGTAGCCTTATTTCCGGAAAGCGTAAAGGAGGGGTAGTTCAGAGCCCAAACTGTTGCATTGTTGGATGCAGAACAAGTGCTGTTGTCACCAGTCACCAGTCTCAAGTTCTTGGTGCTGTAACCTTGACCGCACAAGAAGCTTACAAAATCTGCCTCTCCCATGTCGTATACTAAACCAGGACTAGCRGCCTTTACGGGATCAATTTGACCAGAGCCGTATGCAAATTCTGCATCAATGTTYGTRACACTGCTCATAGGCTTAGCTGCACAGAGAACAAAGTAACCAATGTTATCAATGGATCCAAAGTAATTCACCAGATAGTCCAGAATTGTTCTGTTTGTTAATTGAATAAAGAGTTCTCATTCTTGTTATTTTTCTTTTTCCTTTTTTTGAAGATCAATTTTGTGATGAGAAACTGGGAAACGATATTCAGCGTTCTGTTTAGAAATCCATTCGCTTTGTGCATTTGTATGCTCTTGCTAGTTGGGTCAAAACTACAAATAAGTTGCCTGGTTACCGGTTGTCATGAGAGCAGATTTGATAGCTGCAGGGGACCAGGTTGGGTTGAAAGATTTGACATAAGCAGCTGCAGCGGTTGCATGAGGGCAGGCCATGGATGTTCCAGAAATGATATTGTACAGAGCTACTCGTGTATCTCCAATCTGGCCCGTCACTGTGGTGGCCTCTGACCATGCTGCTAGAATGTCCACCCCAGGGGCACTTAGATCAGGCTACAAAAGTAGAAAATTCAAGAATCAACCCAGAACCAGATGGTGCTATATTGCAGATTTCACCAATAATTTTCCAAATCGAATTACCTTTAGGATGTCTGTCGTAATTGGATTTGGTCCCCTGGATGAAAATGAAACTACAAATGGAGCGGATTTCTCTGAAGCCTCAACACTCTTTTGGATGCTTGCTACAGGCTTACTGCAATAAGCATACATCATTGTTGAGTATTGATTCTAACCAAGAAACATGAGTGAACGTGCATGAGAGATGATTCATATCATTAGAGCATACCTTGTGGCATTAATGTACTTGATGACTGCATTTCCGTCGTTTATGCCCAAATAGGATGCTGATAAGGGGAAAGAAAAGGCAAAATCTTTAAATCCTCCATCTTGCATTATAGTGCCTATCGCGCCTGCACCCGATTGTCCACTCGCATCACTCAACTGATCACAGAGAACAATTTTGCCATGGACCTTAGTTTTGTCCAGCGAGCCAGGTATACAGTACCTGTAATTTACATCCACCACAAGTACAAGTGAGATACAAATTATGGCACATATAGGCTATAGGATGTCCATTTTTGCTGTCCTCTACCTGGATATTGATCCTGAATAACCTGCTGTAGTATTTGGGACATTTCCACCATAAACAAGTTGATGCATTGTGTTATTGAATTGGAAAGTATTTACGCTGACTCCCTGTTTGGAAACGGATAAAACAGAACTCAAGAAAGTCTCTTTGGTTGCGAAGTGATTGAAAAACATCAAAGAAAGCAAACGGGCGATTCATCACCTTAAAAGTTTGACCGTTTCCCAGTTGGACATCGGCCAAAAATTTCCTGTCTATAGTGCTAGCAGCCACTGAGAGGGACCAAGGTGAGAAATTAGTGATTGATGAAGCAGTAGGTCCTGAGTTACCAGCTGAATTTGATGTGAGTATTCCCTTTTTCATAGCATGGAAAGCTCCAATGGCAATTGGATCTTCAAAGTAATCCAGAGGAAAAGATCCTCCAACTGATAACGAGATTATGTCAACGCCATCCGCAATCGCATCATCAAATGCAGCAAGAATGTCAGCATCAAAACAACCATCAGACCAGCAGATTTTGTAMACAGCTACTCGTGCAGATGGGACCCCTCCTCGAGCAGTCCCTGAGGCCAGTCCAAACAAGCTTGCGTTGCTTACTAGGCGTCCTGCTGCTGTGGATGCAGTATGTGATCCATGACCYTCTGAATCTCTAGGTGATGGGATGTCGCTACTGCCTATTTGTCCATCCGCTCGATAGTATTTTCCTCCTATAATTTTGCTGCAAGTTCAGTTTCCCTAGTTAAAAGGGGCTAATTAACAAGATAGCATTTCAGACGTGTACGTGCATGTTCATCTCACACGTCCAGGGTAATAAGGGTAAGTACATACTTGTTACAAGTGAAGTTCTTGGAGGATTGGCATGTGCCCTTCCATTTTTTAGGAGGAGCACTGAAACCAGAATCGTCAAAACTTTCAGACTCTGGCCAAACTCCAGTATCAAGCATTCCAACTATAACATCGCTTTCCACAGTTGATCTTTTGACATTTTGAGGCAACCCTATAAAATCCCACGACTTCGTTGTGTGAAGTTGCTTTCTACCATTAGGGAACACAGACACCACACCCTTCATGCCTGAAAGATAATGGTTAAACAAATAAGGGAAAAAGAAAAACACAACACCAATCGACAGCTAGAACTTTTATATCCATAGTTCACCCACTGGCTATTTTCTCTTTCTCTTGCTCAGTCAGCCGTGCAGCAAAGCCATTGAAGCTTCTCTTGTAGCTGCAGAGCAGAGCTTCCGATGCCCGACTGCTGGGTGCATGTATGTATAATCATCAGGGATGAGCTAAAGGAAACGAAATGTAAAGTTTGGCAAAGAAAAACTCCATATACACATACCTTCCTACTACTGACTGTAGCATGTTTGTGTGAAGGAATACTGCAGAGGATTCACCCTTTGGAAGTTCACCCATATAAACAATATACACCTGACATTATCCATTCAAGAAAAGAAAAAAAAAATCAAAACTAGGAGAATAATATATATAGGGTAAATTCATGCTCATGCATAAACGAAAAAGAAAGGAAAAGGACAAAAAGAAAAAAAGAAACAAATATGTGCCTTTTGCTCGACATTTGACTGTCCGCTGCAGATAAAAAATAAGGTAAATGCAAGGCCAAGCAAGAAAAGCCGCGGAGGAGACATTGCAGAAGTCATCGGAGCTACGATAAACTTGATATTTTGCGGTGACATTTTTCTGGAATGGCTTTATATAGGGAAATTAACGATGGATGAGCCATTGGGTTCTCATTCTCAAATGGATATTGATTATTGTTATGCCCGCCTCAAATTATAAAGTCTACAGCCGGCAATTGATCTCTCCGAAGGTTTCTTTCTTTCTCCTACTTCAATTTGCTTAAGAATTGAAATGTTGGACAAACTGATGTGAATAACGAAGGATGAGCATTCAGATATTCTAAACATTAGTTTCTGGGTTTTCGATTCTTTCTGCTGTTACGAAGATTTTGAGTGCAAATGAGTGGATATACCATATACGGCCAGRGATTTTTAATCATAGCACCAATGTGTATATAAAGTCTTATGACATCTCTTTATCATTTATCTTACAAGGTAAATATACATACGTTGTATTCTATAATTAATGTAGTAAAAAATATATATCACGACATATATTAAAAAATTTAAAAATATACAMTGGTCTTMAAAAAATAGAATGAAAACCAGTATGTGATTAASGAGACAAACAATTTTTCCTTCCCATTGTCACACCAAGAAATCCAAAATCTGGCATTGTAATTACAACAGTTTTGTCTTTGTATATTTGGTTCTTTCCTTGGTTAATCTTTTTATTTTAATTATAATCTTTTATTTTCTTAACCCTCAAGTACAGAGTCAAGAAACAACGACACATCCTGGGATTGCTACAATGCTTCTGCAGAAGGACAGCCAGGTGGAAGTTTCCTCGCTTTAAGCCTTCACCGTTTGCTCTTTCTTTATTAATCTACAAAGAACTTTTGTCCTCGTGTCATCCAAATCTCTCTCTCTCCYCCTTTCTTTTAAATGATAGGATGAGATGTGATTCTACCCATTAAACTCCTGACTTCATCACCTCACCAACTTGAGATTTTTGTTAYTCATGCGGGGAAATCATTGCATCTATATCAAATTTTGAATGGGATACATGTTTCTGACTGGAATGAGAAGCTTTATTCCAGAAAGAATATAGAGGATATACAATCTCTAGAGGGAATAACCAATCAATACCATACACTAGATACACGACCAAGTTTTTATACTACTGCAAGCCGCGTAAAGCTACACAGTTGTGAATGGTCCGAATGGTTCGGATAGCTATCTGGCTATTTACGGCTGCCTCGGTTTAATCCAACCAACAGAGGTCCGAAAGCTGCTTATCTCCCTGCCATGGACACACGAACATTCCCTTAGTGAACAGAAATGCATTGCAGTTATTTGTGTACTTCCAGGCTGTCAGATCCCATTGGACATATTGATAAAAGGAATGAATTATAAGTGAAAATAAAAATAGATTTATATATCCGATCGAACTCAAGTTAATTACGTTGAATAAAATACTCAATGATCTATAAATAGATATCTGAACTATTAATTAAAAATTTATTCAATAGTTGCAGACTTTATGAAAGACCCACCATCATCTTGTTTGGATATTTGTGACTTGATTTCAACATTCAATAAGGATATGGTTGTTCTTAAGGTAGATTTGACGTACATTTTTCCTTCTTGAAGAGAAACATCCATGAACATAGGGTTAGAGTATTCGTAGATGAACATGGGGTTGGATTATTCATAAATATGATTGTTAGAGAAGTACTCCTCCATTTCGTTTCCAGCATCAAATGGCACTCTACTTCACGTCAGAGGTCCTGCATATGTAAATGACATGGTTGATTTGGCAACAACACCACCGTTGCAGATCTGGAAGGGGTAGCCTTTGAGATGTTGTTCTTGGGGGCCATTGATCAATTTGATTTGATTTGATTTGATTTGTTTTGAAGAGAAGAGATGAACGACAGAAATTGTCTCACTAGGCGTGCAAAAGTTTATTTACACGAATATCTCGTTTACAAAATAATATAAGAAAATAAGAGCAATGTGAAAACAAGTCTGTTAATCTTATAAATTTAATAAGATACGCGTTACAATCTCTGAAACTTTCTCGTGGTAAGAACTTAATCCATTGATTCTTCTCTTTGAGAATTTTCCAGGGTTTCGCAGCTTAATCTCGGTATCTGAATTCTTTGGAGTTTTTGGATGGCTTCACAGCTTAATCTCGAGATCTTGATTCTTTGGAGTTTTCCCAAGGGCTTCACAGCTTGATCTTGGGATCTGGACTCTTCGGGAGTTTATGAGGGCTTCACAGCTTGATCTCGAGTTTGGACTCTTTGGATTTTTCCAAGGGCTTCACAGTTTGATCTCGAGATTTGGATTCTTTGGAGTCTTCTGAGGGTTTCGGAGCTTGATCTTAAGATTTGGAGAGAAATTTAGCTTCTCTCGACTTAAACTTTTGGTCCTCGATGTGAATTTCTAGACTTTAACATGAAATTCTGGCCCTGTTTCTCTTGTGCTTTGGCCTCTATTTATAGATAAAGCGAGTCAACTTGATTGTCGAAGCTGACACTTTAAGAACGACGTGAGTACCACTTGATTTGCCAGCTTCCTTGATTCTATTGGTTGAACGTACGTATCAATTGCACGATCACCCGTTTCTTAGTAGACATCACATACTCACCAATTTAATAGTAGCAGTGTTAAAATTAATTTTTATTATTTAAGTTGATTATAAAAATTTAATTTAAATAAAATTTTCATAACTATCTATATCATCTACCATCATCCTTAGAAAAGAAAGTAAATAAAGTTTTTTAATTAATAGTTCAAGAATCTATTATAATTAGATCATTTGGATATTTTCATTCAAATAAATTAACTATTCGATCGAGATTCAAATAGTAAATTTATTTGCACTAAAATACATTCATTTTATCACTATGTCAATGGATCTGCACAGCTCGAATAACAGCAAAATAAATCAATGATCCTTCACTAAGAATTCGTTCATGGCAGGAAGATACAGCCTTCGGACCTTGTGGGTATAAACCGGCATGCGCAGCGAAATAATCCGATAGCTATCCGAACAATTCGGACACCATCCTCACCAACATGCGTTAGCTTTACCGACGGCTCCGTAAGTATAAATACCTTGTCAGTGGTATAGTTGTAGGTTGATTTGAGGTTATTACCTCTAGAAGATTGTATATCCTCTATATTCTTTCTGGAATAAAGCTTCTCATTCCAGTCAGAAACATGTATCCCATTCAAAATTTGATATAGATGCAATGATTTCCCCGCATGAGTAACAAAAATCTCAAGTTGGTGAGGTGATGAAGTCAGGAGTTTAATGGGTAGAATCACATCTCATCCTATCATTTAAAAGAAAGGGGGAGAGAGAGAGATTTGGATGACACGAGGACAAAAGTTCTTTGTAGATTAATAAAGAAAGAGCAAACGGTGAAGGCTTAAAGCGAGGAAACTTCCACCTGGCTGTCCTTCTGCAGAAGCATTGTAGCAATCCCAGGATGTGTCGTTGTTTCTTGACTCTGTACTTGAGGGTTAAGAAAATAAAAGATTATAATTAAAATAAAAAGATTAACCAAGGAAAGAACCAAATATACAAAGACAAAACTGTTGTAATTACAATGCCAGATTTTGGATTTCTTGGTGTGACAATGGGAAGGAAAAATTGTTTGTCTCCTTAATCACATACTGGTTTTCATTCTATTTTTTGAAGACCAGTGTATATTTTTAAATTTTTTAATATATGTCGTGATATATATTTTTTACTACATTAATTATAGAATACAACGTATGTATATTTACCTTGTAAGATAAATGATAAAGAGATGTCATAAGACTTTATATACACATTGGTGCTATGATTAAAAATCTCTGGCCGTATATGGTATATCCACTCATTTGCACTCAAAATCTTCGTAACAGCAGAAAGAATCGAAAACCCAGAAACTAATGTTTAGAATATCTGAATGCTCATCCTTCGTTATTCACATCAGTTTGTCCAACATTTCAATTCTTAAGCAAATTGAAGTAGGAGAAAGAAAGAAACCTTCGGAGAGATCAATTGCCGGCTGTAGACTTTATAATTTGAGGCGGGCATAACAATAATCAATATCCATTTGAGAATGAGAACCCAATGGCTCATCCATCGTTAATTTCCCTATATAAAGCCATT
>MEJB01000072.1:197630-213014 GCA_001752375.1 Rhazya stricta
AAWATAGCAAATGTAARATTAATTAAATGTTGTAAAAATGAAGAGAATTATGTGAGCCCCTTACATCAAATAGCTCCACAAAGGCCTGACGCTTCATACGGCCCTAGGATTTGCTCGTTCTGAGCCGTTGAATGCGCTGGAAGAAGTCGTCCTCTACTTCGCGACGCAGAAATTAACTTCCCTCCAAATGAGAGGATTGCTTAATATGTTTAATTTTCTCAAGAAATACTAATTCATGCTTACGCTTTGATTGGCCACACAGAGTTTGCCGATTGGATGGCTTCAACAATACCTAGCCGTTTCAATGCATGGCCGCTTAAACTCCTCTTTGTTCGATACTCTGTTTCTTAATTTCTAAGTTCGTTTTTTTCTCTTTCTCCAACAAAAGTTTTGGAATTTTCCGCAATTTCCATRCCCAGAAAATCTCTAATCGAGCATTTCGTCGCCATCTTCTTATGGTTAATTTTCCAGATCTAATCGAGCCTTCTTACTCTGTTTGTTGGGCTGTTTAAAGGAGGAAAGTGATGGCTTATAAGGTGGATCACGAATACGATTACTTATTCAAAATTGTCTTGATTGGAGATTCTGGGGTTGGAAAATCTAATATACTATCTAGGTTTACCAGAAACGAGTTTAGTTTGGAGTCAAAATCTACCATAGGAGTTGAATTTGCAACAAGGACTCTTCAGGTTGGTTTTGATATCATCCAACCATCTTATTTCCCATTACGTTACTTTCATCTGTTGTGCTTTATCAAATCATCCTACATTTATTATTATCTTTTAATTCCATTTGTACGAACAAGGTGCTAGGCTTTTGTTTGCTGCAGTTGAGTTTTCACTATGGATTGAATTTTAAAAAATGAAATTTCTGCTTTATTGAGATTAAAAAATAAATAGTAACCTACATTTTTTCTGGAAATGATGTTGCTATTACCTCCTTTTCACCATCTCTTTTACTTCTGCACGGTTAATGTGTGACMAAAATCCAAAAGTAAACCTGAACCAGMCGTTCAAGTTGTCCAAGTTTTCCTTTGAAAGGGCTTCCTAAATTGTGTTTATACTCAATATTCCTCTTTTTAGCTGCTTCATCATAACACAACATAGACATTATCTAAAAATAGGTAGCTAAACTTTTAAAAGGATGCAGTTCTCCACAAATTTGYCTAGGCTTCTGCATTTCTGGTCCCAAAAAGAAATGTATTGACTTGTGATGTCTCTCCCATTACACTATGGCTTTTTATGCGATTTTAGAAATGAATCAAGTATGTATCTCTTCAGAGAAAGAAAGACCAGTTGGTCTATCCAGCAGTYGTGGTAGCTGCTGCTCTCCATTTATAGTTGATGAAATGCATGAGATCCATGAAAATGTACTGTCTRCTAAAGATTTAGGCCTTTTGAAGGGTTCACCAAATGTGGGAAGYACCYTTTTATTCTTTTGATCATGACCAACAATGGGGAGACTTGGGAAGCCAACATAAGTTGCCAGTGGCCTGGAGTACTAAGATTTATTTTTTCAGAAATATGGAGTAATTAATCTAAGTTATATTCTTTACAAGTAAAGAATGATGTCTGCACTCATGGTCCTATTGAGTTTATGATTATGTATACATCATCAATTACTCTATAGAAACTATCATATAGATGTTTTATTGATTAAATTTTATAGGTTGCATTTGTTTAATAATATTTAAAATAGTTTATTAATGTTATGTTTAAAGGAAATTCAGTTTAGACAATTGCCTGTTGGATTTTATGTCAATAAAATCTGAAGCAAAACTTCTATTTTTGAGTAGATGGTCAAGCAATACATGATGGATTTGAGTATTTTCTTGTGCTGATTGGATGTTAATTTGCGTTAAGACTAATAGGAGTCATTAACTAATCCAAGACGAAAGCAATCTTTGATTTCTGTATGTAATACATACTACCATTACTTGACACACAAAGGAAATCAGGAGATCTTCATCCGTATCTATCTAAAACGTATAATAGTTCTTTTAGATGCTAATTTTTAGTCATCTCTAGCTAGTATACATAATTCCTTCTTATATTGGAGGATTGAACCGGAAAAACAAGAACTCTGTCAGGTGTTGGGGAACAGACAATGAATTACTGAAGTTCCATGAATACAAATTTAGATTTTGCATTCTACTCTAAGTTTCTGTTGCCTAAATAATTGGAGGAATTGGCTTTTATAGTTGCAGAAACCTGGAACTTATAGATATATGGTTACCATTGTATCCTTGCTTGAGCTGTTGACCATACTCAGCTTGAAGCTTTCCTGCAGGTAGAAGGCAAGACCGTGAAGGCCCAAATATGGGATACAGCAGGTCAAGAGAGATATAGAGCCATCACAAGTGCATATTATAGAGGAGCAGTTGGGGCACTATTGGTGTATGATATCACCAAGAGGCAGACTTTCGAGAACGTGACCCGATGGCTTCGAGAACTGAGGGACCATGCCGACTCCAACATTGTCATTATGATGGCTGGTAACAAAACTGACCTGAACTACCTCAGAGCAGTTTCAGATCAAGATGCACGGCTCTTGGCCGAGAAGGAAGGTTTATCATTCCTGGAGACATCAGCATTAGAAGCACTAAACATAGAGAAGGCATTCCAGACAATTTTGTTAGATATATATCAAATAATCAGCAGGAAGGCACTAGCTGCTCAGGAGGCAGCTGCTAATCTTCCTGGTCAAGGCACCACAATCAAGGTTGGAGATTATTCCGGTAACAACAGGAGAACTTGTTGTTCAACTTGAGAAGTAGACATCTGTAGCATATGGGCCTTATATTTTGTAGTGATAAATCAAATTAGATGGAGGGCTCCAGAAGGCTATTCTTGAGTTGAATTCAAAGCAAGTTGCTGTCTTTTCTGCTAATGTATATGGATCATCTTACACTTAGAATCCCGTTGTTTTTCAGGCTAAGTAAAGGAATACAAGCCTCCTAAGTTCTGATATTTTTCAACTCCGTCACTCAAGCTTTAAATCTGATCAGCTGTTATTCGTATTAGATTAGGGTTTCGTGCTTGCTATTATCCCATAATTCATGTAGCTACTCCATWCTCAAAAGAATGCAATGTCATCAGGTTTTAAACTGACTTATGTTCTTGTGCACACGGCCAGATGCTATTCCTACGAAACTGAGCAAAATGCTTGGTCCAAATAGTACCAATTTAATTTTGGAGAAATAACTTAAGTACCCTCTGACGTATTTGCAACTAATATGATAATCTTTCGATTTTGACTGAATTTGTTAGTATACTTTCGTCTACGTAYATAGTCTCTTTTATATTCTGATCAGTATAATATAAATATTTATACATTTTTTATCTGCATCGATACAAATATCGTATCATGCTTTATAATTTGATTGGTATAGTATACAATGAGTGCCAAAGAGTGTATTAATGTATTAGAAAGTTATTCTTATAAACTTAAAATCAACAATAATTATAAAATAAAAAATCAAAAACTACTATTTAAATTTAGGAGAATAACCCTAGATTGATTAATATAATATAGAGTGAGTAGCATTGAATATATTAAAAATTGTCTCCAATCTATGTGGTTAGAAAACAATACATGGGAAAAAAAGAAAAAAAAAAAAGGGAGGGGGGAAATGATTCTTAAGATAATATAAAATAGTAAAATAAAAGTCTAAGAACAGGCCTGAATGATTAACATATTGGATGACATTTAAAATTTCGTACTTTCTAAAATATATATTTTATTGGTTTGGCTGGTCATGCAATATAATTGCTTCTTTATCTAAGTAAATAATTGGCAAAATCATCTAAGTATATATATAAGTTTTAGTTTAACTCATTTTGAAGTGGATCATTATGCAAACTATAGAAATGTCATTTTAGTAAAATTGACATTTTCCTTTTTTTCTTTTTAAAATTTCTCRAAATTTACTATTAATTTATGAATCAAATATTCTATCAATAAATTTAATAACTTAATAACAAATATAGTTCTTTTTGACAAAAAAATTTCTAATTCATTTAGATTACAACTTTAATTAAATTTTTTTACACTTTAAAAGCTAATTTATTTTACGCTTTTTAAGAAAGAAAATTTTTAATTAAAATGAAATAATAATTTTTTTAAAATAACATTTTAGAAAAAAAGAATATCCTAAATCTGATTATAGATTTAAAATTTCTTAATATAAAACATTTTTTACTTTTTCTTAATCCTAAATCTGATTATAGATTTAAAATTTCTTAATATAAAACATTTTTTACTTTTTCTTAACTGTAACAAAAAGAATCTTTTGTGCTTGCTAAAACTAATCCAAGTAGAGTTGGAACAGTTGAATCCCAAAAAAGCAACATGCTGAGTAAGGGTAGTTACGTAATTTACAGAACCTACAAAACCGTCCACAGGTTTTTCATTTTTCGTAAATGAGAAATCAACGGCTCCAAACCGACATTCATAAATTCCAAACTCTTCGGACGGCGTCGTTCTCGCTCCTGCATCATCTTCCCCACCAAGGAACAAAATAGCGTATAGCTGTGACAAGAAATTAAGCCTTGGCTCTTTGCTCGACGGTTGTTTCTCCCACAAMAGTCATCGCTACCGATTCACAAACCGCATCTGCGACCAAATAAAGGGTAATGCAAACTGAAGCGAGAGTCGCAGTGGTGGTTGAAGGTGGAGGAGGGCAGAGGGCTCTTAATACGAGCCATGGGACGGTGGTSGTTGATGGCGGCGCCGCAGGTACCGCGCAGAAGTTGATTGCTCAGCAGACTGGGAGGACGTTACATAATCAGCAGCCGCATATTGGAACGGTTTCTCAGCTTCTTGCTGGCGGAGTCGCCGGTGCCGTCGGCAAGACCTGTACGGCACCCCTTGCTCGTCTAACCATTCTATTCCAGGTTCAATTTCTTTCATTTACCTTTGTTTTTTTCTCCTCCTCTCCTCCTCCTTCATATTTTAGGAGCCCAGGAATGGGAATAAAAGAAAGAGTAAAGTGAGTAGAGAATAACTTTTAGTAATGTTAGAATAACCTGAGCGTAAAAAGATCAAGTTGCTGCAAACTGCAAATTCTTATGCTGTGAAGTTATTATTCTATATCGTTTCATGAGTTAGAAACATCTGTTTGCTCTATCTCAAAATGAGGTTTCTGTGATTTTTGTTTACTAAAAAGTCATCCTTTTTTTTTTTCTTGTAGTATATAAAATACAAATGGCATTGTTAAAATTATAACCGGAATATTCTTTAAGGAATTAGGATGAGGTGATTCATTTTGTTTCTTTGTTCATGTTAGCTGATATTGTTTGTTGCTCTTGTAATCCGTGATGTTATTTTACATTTTAGTGTGATGATATTGCTCATATTCCCTTTCATGTCCTCCTGAAATGCAACACCTCCAAATGTGTAAAAGCAAATCATTACATGTCTGATATATTTCTCAAAGTTTCTATTTTCCTTCTTGCCAACTTGGTTTGTTTGGGGGAATGATTTTGTACCTCCCACAAATAGTTATGCTGTGACATTTTTGTCCAATTAAAGACTTTCCAACCTGCACCAATACTATTTTACAGGTACAAGGAATGCACTCTGATGCTGCTAGCTTAAAGAAAGCTTGTATATGGCAAGAGGCCTTGCGTATCATCAGAGAAGAAGGCTTTCGGGCATTCTGGAAAGGAAATTTGGTCACAATTGCACATCGTCTACCCTACTCTTCTGTCAGCTTCTATGCATTTGAACGCTATAAGAATGTTGGTAGAAATATTCCATAAAAGAATCCCATTATGTCTTTGAAGTGCTTGCTTAGATTTTCCTGTTCTTTGCATCATTAATATTATATATTATTTCTTTCCTTATTATTTATTTTTACCATGTCCCAGTTCTTACAATCAATTTGGGGAGTTGAAAGTCAAGGTGAGAATATAAGTGCGGACCTTTGTATACGACTTGTAGGGGGTGGATTGGCTGGAATAACAGCTGCTTCTGTTACATATCCTCTGGATCTTGTAAGGACGCGTCTGGCAGCTCAGGTGAATAACTAAACTGAATGTCTTTGTCAATGACTGGAATCAAATGTTTTCTCTCTGATTGATGCCCTTGTATTCTTTATCTTGTATGTATGCACACATCGTTTTTCTGACATTTGAGATATCAAATGGTGATATTACGTGAGTATTTGTACTTTAAATATTTTTATTAGTTAAGTGGCTCTAGATTTCCAATTTTGGGGAACTATGTTAAACGAATTGTTCTGAGGGTTGGCCGAGTACTCTAGGGCATGCTTTATGTCTTCCTGTGTATTAGGATCAGATATCTTGGCCACACAAGTCATCTTAAACCACTACTGATGTTGTTGAGAGTGGCTTTGACAACCCCACCCCTCACCACTGTGCTCCTTTAGACTCGTAACATGCCACCCTATTGCAGTATCTTCTAGGGCACACGCTGAGTTTTGCCATCTGAAATTTACCAGGAGGTTGCCTAATATTTGTGTCAAGGAGCCTTCTTACTGTGCTTGTGCCAAGGAACATGTGAAGAGTTGCAGCAAAACTTTGTCAATGTAGGATAATAACAAAATTCTTATATCAATCATATGTGTGAAATAGGTGCAATATTGACAAATCTACAGAGCTGCAGCTCTCCATGTCTGAGTTTCTTAAACTGAAACTCGTTGAATTTACTTTTAATTTACTGTTATACTTATATCATCATCTCTCATCTTGTTTGAGTTGTTTGGTATTTTTTTAAATTATTTTTTTCTTTTCTTACAGTACTTCGTGAAATAGTATGACAATGGAAGATCAATTGCTCATTTAGAATTTAGCAGAGTGATGGATGCTGGAGTGAGAAATGCTACTTGTATAAAATATTAAAGAGGGACTTGCCTTTTCATTTTGTTAATTTGTTTTATAAAAAGAAAATGTTGCTTTTATTTTGTAGTAGTACAATTGGGACTAAATAATACAAAATGACAAATACTAATCTGGGTTAAGAAATAAGGTCATTAATTTGTTGTTTTGAGGATGAGATTTTTTACTGATTAATTAGACAGCATATTATTTCTAGTGAATGCCTGATCTTACGAACACATGAATGTGGATGCAAAGAACTACTTGGAAAACTAATGCTATATTGAGTTTATAAGCTTGTTCAGTCAACCAAGCAATATYCATAGTGGCACATATATTCATATACATGTTTTCAAGTTCTTTTTTGGTCARAGTCATTTCTCTTCAACCAAGACAAGAATAGAGTGAAATGAATATCATGCATATGATTAGGCTGTAGCAAACTCAAGATAATCATTAGATATCATGTGTAACAGCATTCAWTTACACTGAACTCGAGTTGGWYCTGGAATGAGACTCCTTTCTTTTTATTTATTTATTTATCTGTGTTTCCGTTGTTTCTTTTGGCAGCTGGTTAGATTAATATGTGATAAATTTAATAATTTTCTGTTTKCAGACAAATGTAACATATTACAGAGGCATTTGGCATGCTTTATGTACCATTAGAAGAGAAGAAGGTGCCTTTGGCCTCTATAAAGGACTTGGAGCAACTTTATTGGTATTTTCTACGTCTTCAATTGTACTTTTGCTGATATATTTTTTTCTGTGCTGTGCTTACTGCAATTGGTTCAAATGCAGGGTGTGGGTCCAAATCTGGCTATCAGTTTCTCAGTTTATGATACTACAAGATCATTCTGGCAGTCCTATAGGTAATTCAACAAAATTTCCACTCAGTTAGAACTGAAAAACGCTAATCTGATTTAAATATTTTCTTGCGGCTGCCTGCACCATCACATAGTATGCTGCCTTTTAAGGATTATGCATTTACTTTAGAATTCAAATTCTCAGTAATTACTTGTTAACATCAGGCCAGCTGACTCTACGGTCTTGGTCGGTCTTGGTTGTGGCAGTCTGTCAGGAATTGCATCATCCACTGGTGAGCAATCTGCCCTGCATTTACTATATAAGGTTCTTTTAGGTTCACTGCTGTCAAATATCTCCATTTATAAACAGGTAGTCAAAGAAGTGAAGCTTGAACTAGGATTTTATCACTATGGCCTGACAATACTGTTATCCTACATTTCTGAACTAGAACTGATTTAAGATTAAACGGAAATGCCAAATGTCTTTTTTTTTTTTTTTTTTTAATAACAAAATGCATATTGGAGAGGAACTCAAGGAATCTGGCTACTTCCTTCTGTATATCTTTAACTATCTGTCCTTATATTAGCTTGAGTTTCTTCTGTATCATATTATATTAGTTTTTCTTCTGGCTGTGGCAACAGTAAATGTTTAAGTTCTGGTCTGCCTTTTGATAATTCTTCATTTGCTAAGTGCTATAAAATGAAGAGAACGCTCCGAAATTTGCTGCATCTTCCTGGATATTGATGCATCAATTCTTTTGTCCCCAAAATTGAGGAGAACAATAACAAATCTAGAGCGTGCTGACAAAGTATTATCCTACTTTCCTTTTAGATTGTGTGATTAAACCATTTCTTTTGTCATATGATAATTCAAGATCTTGACGCCTTTAGCTGTCTTCAATGCTTTTGATGCAGAGAAGCAGGTTCAGGTGCAGGCTTCTCACTAAGTATCTAACCAGACTGACCCTTAGTGCAGATGCCCTGAATTGTTTATCTGGAATATGGATTTTAGTAAGGAAGTTGGGAAAGTATCATTTGCTTCTTGCAATGCGGAAACTAAATTTATGCTGAATATAAGCTTTCTGGTAATTCGGCTTTCATTGTCCTACATTTATTGGATAACATGGTTCTCAAAACATGCAGTTGGCTCCATCATAGCATGACTACTCTCAGGTGACCTAAATCTGTTTGAGGTTACCAGATGTGAGAGGCGTCCTCTTTGAGGTATGCTTCTCAGTCAGGCTTCGTATGCCAATTGCTCCTTGGTTTTAGGTTGTATTCCAATCCTTAAAGCTTCATTGCATTTGCCACTGGTTCAAACCTATCTCTGGACCCCAAAAAGAAGGCAGTTGAAAAAATAAAGGAAAAGTATTAGATCCACATGCTAAAATTGAGGAGAATAACATGTACAGAGGATAAAATAACTCACCTAGGGCTATGAACAATGCCTCTGGGTTGCCAGGTTTCCAGTTGGGGGATTGGGAGTTTGGGTTTCTCAATCCTTAGAGCTTCATTCTTCAAACCTATCTCCTGACCCCGAACGAAAAGGGCAGGGCAACAAATAACTGGGTAAAAAAGAAGGAAAAATGTTGGAAACGCATGCTCAGAGGAAGGCAAATAGAATATATCAAGGATGAAAACTGACCTAGGGAGATGAACAATGCCTGTCTTGTCAAGTTTCCAGTTGGGTGGTGGGAGTTTGGGTTTATCTGTCTTTCTAATTACCATGCTTATGTTATCTAGCTACTTCTTTCCAAAGTTGTTTTTTCKTGCCCAGCACACTCAATAAGAAAAACAACCAAATAGTACTGCAGTTTATAAGATGTGAGAAATRTGGGTCCTGTGTTTGTAATGACAAATATTATTATTACTAATTCTAGAAGCTAGTATTTTGTGAATTCTGCAAATTCTTTTTTCCCTTTTTCTTTTAAGTTTGAAATAGGATTAGGCATGTAATTGTATGGAAGTTGCATAATTTTAATTTAGCCATTCTAATCTGTGATTGGCCAATGCACTAGTTGGCTTTGTTCTACATTTCTGAATTAATCAGTCATAGATGTTACTAGGGCTTGGAAATGAATAGATTAYCATTTATGAAACATCACCAAGCTCGGGCAAAACCATTTCAATCCAGTGATCCAGTTAAAGCTGTTATTTTCTTCAGGCATAATTTGGGGATTTCTACCGTACTATTGGTTGTGATGCTTCTCTCTAGATTTCACATTCTCAGTTGGACTGCAGTAGATGCAACAAGAGTAATCCAGCAACGTACAATTTTATAACGGTTCTTTTAACTGAGGCTGAAGGTCTCTATAAAAACCGATGCATTCTTCAGTTAAGATCATCGGGAGTTAGGCTTGTATTGTATTGCAAACTCTGGTTTGAAATAATATCCAGCTTATGTTCTTGTATAGCCCAGTTTCTTATTATAGTTTTGACCTATTTTACATGCTACTGCAGTAACATTCCCTCTGGATCTTGTGAGGAGGCGAATGCAATTGGAAGGAGCAGGTGGTCGAGCCCGTGTTTATAAGACTGGACTGTTTGGTACATTCAGGCACATTTTCCGAGCTGAAGGCATTCGCGGGTTGTATAGAGGAATTCTGCCTGAATATTACAAGGTGGTACCAAGTGTCAGCATTGTATTTATGACATATGAGAAATTGAAGCAGCTTCTTTCAAATATACCTGGAAGTTGACTACAACATGCATTTCTTAAGGTGAGCTCATTTAAATGGATAGTTCAGCGAAATTGTTAGTTAAAAGAGCGCATGTAACACTTTATCAAGGTAAAACCCTGTGGTAGCTGAGGCACATTCTTCTTGTATAGAGTGGTAAATCACGATATCCAGAATCCTCTTCAATGTACTAAACTATGTTCCTCACAACTTAGTATACTAACTCAATCAGTTATGATTATAACTTTCATTTTGCCTCGGCATCTCTGGATCTCTTACGCTTGAATTAGTGTATGAGAAATCTTTGTCACCACCAGCATGAGATATTTTTATTAAATTTCAGCTGTTGGCATTCTGTCAAACATCCTGGCTTTTGAATTGGGTTTGTGCTTTACTGGATCTCTACATTTTCTGGTAAAAGAAACCTTGCATTAGAAAAACAAATTAGCTCCAAAGACTGGTTCTAGGCACTTGAAATCCACTTTATCTTTTAACTCTTTCAATAGTAAAAGAGGCTTCTAAMTAGAAATGAGTCCATCTTTGAACYTTGGACCCTGAAAAAATTAGGGGGAGTTAATCCAATCTTGCTGATTAACTCGATCCTTGTAAGGAGCTTTTCACTTCAAAAGCACATAGGAGGAGATCTTCAGATAAGCAATTCAAAGAGGCCAGTCATTGTAAATCACAGGAAAATATCCAGTAAGGCGAATGTGATCCAAAGTACTACGTAAACCAAATCTCTTCACAGCCGCATTGGCAGCTCTAAATCCTTCTCCATATGCTGGAGAAGCATCGTGTGCGATCTGATGCATGAAAAATTCACCCAACTTATTTTCAACATGCGACTTTCCACCTTTCTTGGAAGCTGACCAGGAGGATGAGGACGACGATGATGATGAAGCCGTTGATGTGGACGGCATGTTTTTAAATTCAGGCATTACTTCTGATTCAAGCCATAGGTGTGCAAGAACTTGACAGATTCCTTCCTCTACCTCAGGGTTGAGATTGCGGAAGCCTGCAAATGTTGAAAGAGAATAAGAATAAACTGACTACTGGGTAAACTTACTTATAGGGCAACACTAAAGGGATATTGAATTTTTGGCCGTCATTTTCCCCTGCGATAAAGAAACTTGATCTGGCATGGCACATTTTACCTCTGAGCCGAAGCCATGCATGCATCAATTCATGAGCAAGTATGGCACCAGTAAGTAGTCTGCATTAAGACAAGGATTAGTTTGCGAGATGAAYGCATATCATAACTAGAAGAAATTATATATGATCAGTTATTTTTCAGATTCAAGAAACTAGGCTTCAGTCTGGCAAAAGGAGGAAAGAAATGCAATGAACTGATTCAAGGCCTGCTCCTCGAATTCGAATCAGTTCCACATATCCACATGAACAAAGAAACAAGCAACAAGAGATGGGGAAAATAAGCAGTTGTCCTTGAATAATATCYCAACCAAAGGAGATTGCAAAAAATGGGCAAAAGGCTATAATAGCAATACACAAATACCCTGCTCAAAAGATCATTAAGCTCTTAATATCTAAAATTAGGTTCAAAATCCTTYTACTTTAGGGTGGGAGGACACGGTGACTTGGATTTTTGCAATAAAGAAAAAGGGCCCGGGAAATAAAGTGAGCTTTGGACACTCTTGAAAGCAGTTTCTGTATGAAATCAAGCATTTCAAGTTACCTTGGGAGGCCAAAGAGAACTAAAATGGCTGTAACTTCGCATCTCCGAGTCAGTTTCTGAGGTTTTGATCTAATACCTATTAATCCTTGACCCCCAACTCTTGGTCTTTTCAGTATCTGGATAATATTGAACAAAGCATGGAAGCAGTTAACAATCATGTTGTGAAGATGTAGTGAAGATGTATTCAGCTTACTAGTTCAAGCAATATGAAAGTACATACACTGCCTACTGTCAGCTCTTCGGAAAGGCACAAGCCTCTGGTCTCAGGCAAGTGATGAAAACCCTGGGAAGACATCTGACATTAGCAAACAGTTTTAAAGTCAAGTGCATATCGGTGGAGAAAGAATCATTCATTACATTTTTCTCGCCTTCAATAGCTTCATTAAGAGCGTGCTTTTCAACAAGAAGCATGGGAATTTGCTGATCAATTTCCATGTTCATTCCTTCATAGTAGTCTCTAATAGAATGATAAAGCGGCTGGCAATCACCAGTATCCATGATGGCAGATTCCATGCATTCTAAGCATAAGCTACGCCCATCTCCTAGTGATATATATTTCACATTCCGTGACTTGAGAATTGAAGAAATGGAGCAACACAAGTAAATCTTGTAAGGAGTTGATCCAAATATATAAGCATAACTGCAGAAGAAATATTAAAGCAAATTATGAAGGTCTAAGAAAATAAGTTTTACCTCCAAACGTTCGCAGCTACAGCACCGGGCTGTATCATCATAATCATGTGAAGGGCAATATTTCTGGGACCAGAAGGGGTGGCATCTATACTCAATCAAGCCAGCTCCATTTGTTGGGATCTGAAAATGATAAACCACATAGAGATTCAATCAGGCAGCAAACTGAACTTCCTACCTAATACACGTATTGAAAAGATTCCAACTAAAGTCGTCCCTAGCCAACCACAAGACTTGCTATAAAAAGAAATATTTTGAGAAACCAGCACACACATCACATTATGTGTTTAACAAATGGCCTTTCAGAGGTCCTTTTCGGAGCTGCAGGTAGAAGCTAGCAAATTTTGCAATCTTGGATTTCTGCATGAATTTACCTACATTTCCAGTATATAGTATGTGCAACCGTGACATAATAGATCATCCAAAAGCAAAGCTATAACTGAAGAGATACAAAGCCAGCAACTCATCCTCCTTGAACCATTTGACACATGGGAACATCATGACGCAAGTCTTATTTAGTCTAAACAGTAATCCAAGCAGATATTATGTCCTCGTATCAATGTCTCTCTTCATGATTGTTCTGTAAGCTTTGGAGAAATCTTTTGTGGGAAATCAACATTTTCAAACCAGAGGAGAGATGAGGACATGAAAAAGTTTTAAACACCATTAAACATAAGCACTGCAGGAACTAATTCCAAAGTTTCAGTTTGTACTTCAATTCAAGCTAGAAATCTCATGGAACTATATTATAAAAGCTATGTTCAAGGATGCTGCCCACTTACAAATTGATGGCAGACTTCACATTTTGGATGTGTCAACTCTTTGAAGCATGACTTATGGTATGTATTTCCCCTTGACAAAGAAAACTTGAATCAAATGAAGCAAGTTAATAAGAGCCAGAAATGGGAAAGTTCAACAAAAAGAGGCAGGAGAATAAAAAGACATATCCCTCTTCATTTAGGAAGAAAGGTTTAGAGCAGGGAAGATGATCTAAGAAATCTGAAAAGAACCTACCTCAAATTCAGTAATTGGGTATCCACATGCATGACAGCGGAAGCAGTCTGGATGAAAAAAAGTACCCATGCACCCCAGATAATTACCATTACCAATCTCGCAGTGACAACCACCACAAACTCTGCAAGTTATAGTCAAAAGGATGCTACATTAGCATCTCAAATATTATAAATACATCCACTATACTAAATCTCATGCTAATTATGTTTCGTCGAACATAAATGAGAATCACAAAAGTCTTAACACTACTGTAAATCCTCATGAAGAGCCCCTAAGCACTTCATTGCATAGTGTTCTAAATTCTGCTTAGGATCAATGCCTACAAAGATTTAGCAGCACAGTGAAGCATTTATGGGGCTGGCAACAAAAGAAACCCTATATTTGCTTGTGGCCGTAGGATGGTCTAACAGCAAATGGATTTATAAAGATAACAGCGAAAAAACTTCGCCCTCACTACTTTCTGAGAGAAATGAAAGCCATTCGATCTTATACATCAAAAGAAGAAAGCTGTCCAATCTTCCTGTTCCAGGAAAACAGAACTTCAAATTTTCTTATATGTCGATCTGAAGCAACAGAAAGCAAAATTTTTGTGTTTGCAGCATGGAAGCAAAAAAGTTGTTTTAGTTTCAAAGAATTAGAAACATGTACTGTAATTAGAACACAGATTTACCTATGCCCTCGCGGATAATATTGTTGGGGAGCATATTCTCTGGGAGCATACGGCACAAATGGAGGATTTAGGCCATCATGAAGTGATCTTGCTAGATCTTCGTCATTATTTGTTCGCCAGCGGTATCCTGTAAAAATATAATTATTAAAGCMTTCTGTTGTAAAAGGAAATYTCAAAGCTCCCAGATGTAAAAGATGTGATAACATAGAAGAGAAAGAATTAGAAGTAGAGACAAAATGGATGATGATCTTAGGGTTTCTTCACCTGGTGGCCTCTTCAAATCTTCAGCCAGGGAGAGTGCAATTGCGCGGTCTAATTCCTCCTTCTCTTTATTGGTTCTTGAGCGATCATCCTGAAAGAAATTTAAAGGTACCATAATTGATAAAATACCGATTAAGAGAGYATAGATGTTGAAGTATATAGAGCAGTATAGATGATCATGAGTATCAGTTCAATAGATTCTGAGCTGACATGCCAGAGAAAGAAAAATTCTTTACCAATAGATGTTGAAGTATATTGGTATAAACTCTATACGAGTACTTCTTCTAAGATATCTCTATAACTCAACAGGTTTTAAAACACTCCAGCCTTTAAGATAGTATTAAGAATGAATATCTAGTTACATAGATAGATCATATAAACTACTTCATTTATCAAATGTTTATGAATATGTAATGCCATAAAAGTTTCTTTATTTTGTATTTTAATTTGGACAAGACCATGCGATCTAGAATCTTCTCTTAATAATCAAAGCTTTAGAAACATAATGGTAAGTCATGAAGATATAATAGTGCCTCTACTGTAAACTTGGAGCAGCAAGACAACCTAAGACCAAAATGGAAAGTAGTACACACCATACGATATTGAAATAAAATCATGCAGTTCCTGTCAGGAGCGGAGACTGGACCTTATTGAGTGGGGCATTTTAGTACGGTTTTTCCAAGATGTTTTTAGTAGGGTCTTTCTTAAAATAAATAAATAAAAAAATAGTGGAGAC
>MEJB01000072.1:213030-283601 GCA_001752375.1 Rhazya stricta
ACTATTGATCATTTTTATAGGAGAGGAACTTATCAAGGCTGGATGTAGGTGCTGATGTCAGTCATATCTAAGTCAAGAGAAATATGCCCACAACTCTCCAAATTTTGCAAAACATTATACTAATTGTTCTTATAATTTTTAAAAAAAAAAAAAAAGAATCAGTGGTCGCTTCAGTTCCCATTTTCCTAAGGAGACTCTGCCTCTGGTTCCTGTCATCTATACTGCCATACTGCTGGTTCAAGTGTATCGGATTTGATGATAAGTCCATTACATGTATCACTAGTTCCTCAAGAAAATATGATAAACATGACAGCAAAACTGCCTGATAGCATCAGACTAGCAACCTATGGAAATTAAGAAAATAAATTATGTGATTAACGTATTTCCATTTAACAATGCTACAAACACCTCCCTGTATTCTTTCTTTTGGATTCAAATTCTAATTTTCTATGTAATTTCTGATTTTTCAACTCTGCTACAAGTTACAGAAACAGAAATTGCATTAGCCATTACACGAGAGACAGTAATACAAATGAAAGAAGAGAATATGCATTTGTCACTTTTCATGCATCAAGATAGCCATGCACATCCCAAACTAATAGGTTCTTCTCAATCTTCATGATGCCACAATAGGGTCATGATGTTAATTCGAAAGGCTTGCCACCACAAAAGAGTATCTTCTTTCTTTAGAATTGCTCCTTCATCATTTTCAGAAAAATAAAGGTAAGGTTGGAGCCTCAAAATGAGTTTCCAGAATTCTGAATAAAATTAACTAGAACGAAGTCTACCCCAAAAGTTTCTTGTGCAAATGTATCATTTGATAATACCATATCATATCTGCGTTATTCATACTATCATCCTTATAGCCTTCGAGCACTGTATAATATATTCTAAATTCCATTTAAAGGACCAGGTGAAAACTTCAGTTTCGAGACAGAATAGAAGCAAAGCAAATAAATGAATTTAAGCTATTGAATTATTTCAGTGATGTTATTTTTCGTGAAACATATTCAGAAAGTAAAGGAAGTACCAATGATCTAACAGGAGCGCGCCAAACCATATTTTCGTCCCCTAGAAACTGTGGTGGGGGTCCACTTGTCGTACCCCTACTCGACCCTCCCTTAAACAGCCTACTCAGCCATTTCATGAACCTCGACTTTCTCTCTGCGTGTGAAGAAACAAATTGCCCTGCTTAAACCCCACAGTTACATCAATAAGAAAAAGGCAAGAAAGAGAGATAATATCATCACCTAAATAACAAGAATTCCACTAAACTACTCAAGTGGAAACTAGCTCAAAAGCAAAACAGAATTCAATAATTACATCACAAGGAGCGTAAATACTTACCATAAATGCAAGGTTGCGAGAGATGATTGTTACTAGAAGAAGACATGGGCTGAAGGGGACTGGGGACGTATGTATAGAAGAAGATTTTCCGGGTTTTCGAGGAGGAGCTGAAAAGGGAGGCCAAAAATGAAAAGGACTAAGAGAGAGAGAGAATGGATGAAGGGACAGGCGATCATGGCACAAAGGGATGAACAAAAGAAGCCACAGCAAGAAGGAGGGAAGAGAAATGAACAAAGAGACATTCATTAATAGTACATGCTCACCTTGAGAAAGGGATTAAAGAGAGAATATCATGCAGAGGAACACAACTTTTGATTAGGATTTAGAACCCAATTTAAGAGGGAAAGAAGCAACGAAAAAGTCGTTAGTGATGAAGGAAATGGCAAATACTGCTCGAGCGCGGCATGGTGAAGGACCAGGAAGAGAAAGAGAAACACAATCACATTAGTATACACGCCGTGACGGCTGATAATTCGGTTTTGTGTGAGAGGCGCTGAACAAGAAGCTACTGTAGGAGGCAATTAGCTCGCACAAATGTTCAAAGAATCTCTTTCTCTTTCTAAGCTGAATAATGGGGAAGAAAGGTATAGTAGAGTCAAAAGAAGCTTCTTTTATCTCTCTCTCATATCTTCCTTTTATAAAGATAAAAAGAGGGCTCATAGTCTCTTATCTACTGAATTATAATCATGATTTCTTTCCCTCTCCACTTTCTATACTCTGTTCTCCTCTTCATTTTTAATTAACTTTGCGAACTGTTAAATAGAAAAGAGAAAAGAGAACATTAAACTATTTGCAAGGAATTTACGCATCATGTAAATTTCCATTGGTAAAACTAGTTCTGTTTAGTTTTCTATGGATTAGGCCCAAAACCTCCTGGGTAGTTTCGCAGATCATATTACGGACGTAGAAAGCATATTACAATCGTAATTGTTGCGAACTTGTGACTGTCCCCCATCTGGGGATGAATGACCTGCAGCCAAGCAATGATGCAGGGAAAAATGCTTAGTGATTCCAACAAATAGTTGAGATTGCATGACAGCGGATCCAATTCAGGCACATTCGGGTCGCATTTCTAGAATTTTCTTCGGCAAATAATTTTATAGGAACGGTGCGGCATAAAAGGTTTGTTTTCTGCATTTTCTGCATAGAATATCAACAAAACTGAGCAATCTACACGTCATTCTGCATGGAAGTTTTTAATTGTTGGTTTATCCTTTACTTTCAAGAAGTATTGGATTAGCAGGAGCATATAGCTCCTTTAAACGGGAAATCTCAGGAGTGCCTGCATGTCATATTATAAAGCAAATTAAAGATTAGATTTGTCCCTTTCTGTACAGGAATCTACCCTACCTAARCATTCAAAAGCCCTCATATCAGAAAATTTGTTGGGTTTCTTTAAGGCATTTAATCGCTGTTTGGTGGTCTAAACGTGTGGAGGAGGATCAGATAGCAACAGTAGCAACCACTGGYCATRTGGATAGTTTTTTCTGTTCTAGCGAGTGCTAATGAATTAGATTTAGCAGGATGTCTTCTATTCTAACCTTGAACTATTGATCATTTTTATAGGAGAGGAACTTATCAAGGCTGGATGTAGGTGCTGATGTCAGTCATATCTAAGTCAAGAGAAATATGCCCACAACCACAAGAATCAGAAAACCAACGGCTTGAAATTAGAAAGAGCATTATCAAATGTAAACTAAATAAAGGCATCTCTATAGGAGCTGTTTCTTTTCCTTGGTCATGTTACTTTCTTGGAATTTTGATCGTCAATTGTGAAGTTGCCGGGGGGAAGAAGACGTCTAGGTGTTGACACAGGATAGTTGCTCTTCAGCGTTGCCAACTTCTTTAATGTTTCAAAAAGTATCTCCAGCGATCTTATGCTCAGAAAAGCTAGCATGATGAGCTAGTAGTGCAGTCGAATAAGTACTCTTTTTCTTTTCTTTTAGGCTGTCACCAACATTTATTCTGAAATCTAAGCAAACATTGGCCGATCTTAAAGAACAGATATGTCATCAGATCCAATCAGTATTCATGTTCTTAAGGGGTCCAGAAAACACAAGATATCCATTAGTACATGAAATTCAGAAACCAGAAGTTGCTTTCGTATCCAAAAAAGTTAAAGATAGAAATATGGAAAACCCTAACTGTAGTCTRCTGCAGAAAAGTAGAATTTTGCAATCTTGTCGGAGCGTGGGCAACTGACAAGGCTGGGAAAAGGAGAACAACAGTAGTGGGTTCTTTTTATCTTTTCTTTTAAGTTCAAGATCTCCACTTTGAAGTCTTGCAAGAATGCTCATGGTGGAAACTGGTATGAATTAATTGCAAGTTTTCTGAAGCAAAGATTGTTCGTGGTTGGGATCACTGTGATGCTGCAAAATGGAAAAGTGAAGAAGCAAAGAAAATGGGCTCTCACCCTTCTCCGATACCCCAGTCCCCAGCATATCCACGGGCAGGCGGAGAAAGATTGATGGCCCTCAATATTCATGAAGGGACCTGAACCGTCTAACAGTAGCACTGGAAATGGAGGGCCTCCCTTTTGGTATCTCCTATTGGTTCCAACATCACTATAATCGTGTCTTTTCGAGTTTCATGTTAATTGAATAAAACGATAAAAGAGTCTTTGTGTAAATTTCAAAAAGTATAATATAAATCCATATTCATTTCTTACGATGATATCAAAGTGGATATCATTTTTTATTGAATTATTGTTATTTTCGTCTTATTTTGAATTTCAAATCACTTATAAATATTTAATTTTACAAACTTTATACTTCACGTATTCAATTTTAAACGTGAAAGAAGTGTATCGAGTCTCATTCTAATTAAATAAAATGATAAATTGTCCATTACAAGATATGCTTACATATGTACATAGTGCGATAGCAGTTGTTTTTATTAAATAGTGTAGAAATTTGTAAATACACCGAAGATGATTAACCATAAATTTTGGTTCATGTATATGGGCAAAGTTGTTGAAAGTAAAAGAGAATTTATCGATTTGTCTAGGTGTGACAAAAGTAGTAGATTTGTATATCTAGTGGCGTATTTGGGTTTAGACTTTAGAAGCAATGATGTAGAAGACCCAATTGCAACCGCAATACCAGTTGGGCCTTTCTATGCAACTTTGTCTATATAAAACTAAGCAGAATTCAATCAAAATGGCAATTGGAAAAGAGATGCTAAGCTCGGCCTGGGTAATTGCATCAACTCAATGAAATAACAGTTTTCAACAAGTGATCCAAACAATAGCTTTTTCCCCTTTTCTAMTTCTAACTCCATACTAAAGCTTTTGTTATTATTAGGTATGTTAATCGGGTTGAATGAATTGGATTTAATTAAGCTCAAGTTTCGAATTATTTTTATTTGGTTTAATCCACCAAATGGGAGGGAGCTCAATTTATTAAAGCATAATAAAAATTAAATTCAAATTAAAACAAATTTAAATATAAAAATTGAAACATTAATTATAAATCCAAATAAAAAAATATTATGAACATCATTCATATTAAAAAAATATATCAAATATCATCTCTTATCAAGTAAAAGAAATATCATAATAGTAATTTTTAACGACATTAATGAATATATAATATAATTTTTCTTATATAATAAAAATAAATTAGTATTGAAATTAAAAATAACAAAACAAAAATATTCGCATAGCATAATTTTAAATTCGTGCTTGAGCATACTAAATTGGAACTCAATATTTAAATCCAAACTCGGCTGAACCCGAAAGCAACTTCAACGGGTTAAATTCAGACCAAATCGAATCCATTGAGAGTCSTGCATATTATAAGAGGTATGATGTGTACAAACTCCATGGCTGCATCCTTCAAAATTTGGAGGGGAAAAAAAAAAAAAGAACAAAACAAAATACTCAATGGACACATCGACGCATGTCCATCTGCCCTCTCTCTAGAAGTATAGCAATACCTATTAAAGGATCTTCAGGCAAGACCTTTTTCCCCCCTTTTTCCTTTCTTTTTTTAAAGAAATCTTCTGGCAATATCATTAGCCCCCGTTTGGTCTAAGAATTTTACTAGGAAAAAGGAAAAATATTTTCCAAGAATATATATTTTTCATTATTGATTTGAAGGGAAACACTAAAGCCTCGTTTGATTGACAAGAAACTAAATTTATACTCGAATTGTAATTCATCAAAATCAAAATCTAAGGAATTAAATTTCTTAAAAGTTCAATTATCCTTTTTGAAACGTAAATGAATGTATATGCGAAAAAAAATTTATATTTGTATCAAATTATCTAAATTAGCCTTATTAGTGGATATAATAATTTGAATACAAATGAAGCACTGACTAAGCAATATTAAGCTACTATTAATCATATCATGATGAATTAAGCCCAAGTTTATTTTCTATTAATTTATAYTAAATCAAATATTATAGTTCTGCTAGGCAACGAAAAAATTATAAATAAAAAAATATGTTGGGTTGGAGAAATAAAGACATGTCTTTTAGTTCAAAATATTAGTATGAATATAAAAATTAAAAGCATATCTCATATAATTAATACCTTAATTTCAAACATAAATGAAACAAAATCAAATTTTCGTATGATTTACTTTTATATTTAATTTCGAGGTCTTTTGGATTTGTGAGGTTTGCTTACATATCGCCGCCTTTTTTTTTTTTTGTTTTTATATGTTCATATTTATAAAATATTATACAAAATATCTACCTTATTAGCCTAAACATTTATTTGGCATTGAAATACTAATTAGAGAATTAGCAAAAGAAAGAAATAAGTAAGAGAAATATTTATTGAGGCTTGATTTCTTTATGTTTCTCTTTATTCATTAATTACAGCGACCTTGTTAAAATTTATAATTTTTTTATGTGAATTTAAGTAGAATAAAATGATGGCAATAGTGTATCTACAGAAAACCCTTTTGCCATGTTAAGTGGATCCAATACATTCAATTTATAAAGAATAAACCTAAACAACTCGTAAGAGGACTTAATTTTGATTCCAATAGTTAAGGATGCACAAAAGCAAAGGGCTTTTCGAGAAAGAGTTTAGAGGGTTGTTTTGGAAAAAGGTTAGAGGTTTTGTTGGAGAAGAGTTTAATCATAGAGGAGAAGTGATTTTCTACATAGATAGTGGCTTTCAAGGACTAATTTGATCTTTTCTTATTCAAGCTGAAGTACATGATTTTTGGATATTTTCTACTAATATTGTACACTATCGCACACTTACTGGATTCACTAAGCCTAGCTCACTCAATTTTCATACGTTTTAGTGACAGGCGCGYAGACATCTGGAGAAGTCAAGAGACTTCTGGCTTAAAAGAGTTGTGACGTATATAGATTTTGTAAAGCTTAAATCTAATTATTATAGGTTAGAGTTTTTGTACAATCATCATAGAGTACTCTCATATTTTTGGAGATCGTATGGTGGAGTTTAATTTTGTATATATGAGAGCGTAAAGATTGTAAGGTTATGTACTTAATGAGATATTCATATTCTATTTATGATTTTAGATGTTTTGAATATTCAATTGTATTGACTGCCRAGAATCAGGCAACRCCCATGCCATCCCAGTGGCACCTAAGGGAGGTCGTGTCGTCATAGTTGGTATCAGAGCCTAGGTTTCGAAATTTTATGGAGTCTTCTGGTTATATTTTTTAAGGTATCTTTGGATGAGTATAGTTAAATTAGGAAATTTTGATGGAGTTACCTATTATATTGTAGGATGCCAAAGACTAGAGCACAAGAAGTTATCGAAGCTCGAAATCAGGAGTTAGAGGGTGAACAGGCTCATGATCGGTATCAAATCAATATGCTAGAATGGCAATGTGCCCAACTTCAAAATGATAACCACTGGTATGACTACTGGCTTAATGAAGCAAATCAAAAATGTCAGAATTGCAATTGAAGAATATGAATCTCTAAATGGAGTTAGGAAGACCCTTAGAGCATTCGAGAGAAGGCAAGTCAAATATGACCTCATCAGTCAACATTTCACAGAACAATGCTCATCATGGCCTTATCACCGCTGCTAGGTCATAAAGGATCTGGAGTTTGGTGCTTGTAGGGTCTTGGGGAGATTCAGCTTTTGTGTATATTTTGTAGCTTAGTGTATAGATGATTTCAAATGTAGTAGTGTGGCTATGCGATAGCGTATTCATAGTTTTGTTTGTAACAATTTTCTTTGCTATCAAAACGTTACATTTGATAGTTCTCTTATCTATGATTTTATCCAATGAATTCATGAATAGTTGTTTGTGTTGGTGTGTTTAAGTTGTTGTGGTACATGGCTTGTATATATATAGGTATATAGGTGATAGTTACACACCATGAATCTAAACAAGAAATGGAGACCAATCGTCGGCTTCGGCCCCACATTAGGATCTAATTATGGTACGAAAACTAGATCTATTGGCTATTGTTATAGAAAGGGCTTTGATTGGACAGGAACAACGCCAGGTGGAAAGTCATGAAAAAGATGAAGCACTTGAGCAGCTTTTAAAGTTTTGACCTTCTGAATACTTTGGTAAGGCTGAACAGGAAGATAGAGYTGAACAATGGATGGAGCAAATTAAAGATTTCTTTCAGACTCTATACTAACAAGAGAAAAGTGTCTTYTGATGCATTTAGACTGAGGGAGCTGCACGAGAATGGTGGGTTCGTACCCGTGAATTTTGGGAGCAACAAAGGGGTTGACCAGACTTGGCTATAGTTCTTGAATGAATTCAACCAGGAGTTTATTCTGAGATGGATTCAGGAGAAGCAAGAGGATGAATTCATATGCTGCAATAGGAAAATATGTTGGTCACTCAATATGTAGCTAAGTTTCGATAATTATCTAACTATTGTCTTTGGCTTATTGATACAGAAGAAAATAAGACTCGACAGTTCATTAAGGGGCTACAACCTGAATTACAATGAGTTCTGGTACCTTATCCACTAACCACATACACTGTGGTGATAGAAGCAACCGTAAGAACATAGAATAGTGATTGGGCACTCCATACTAGAAAGATAGGTTCGAGACTCGAGATGTCATCACACAAGCGACCGATGCCGCGAGAATGACAAAGTAACCCGAAAAGCAAAACAGGAGACTATCGTTCGGCACGCCAATATCACCTGCATTACTGAAATAGGCTCTCAACAATAAAAAAAAATTGAAAGAAAAGAAAAAAAGAATCGACAATGCTCCAAGATCGAAGACTCATCACTAATATACATAGAAAAACATCACTATACAAAGAATATAATAAAGAATAAAAACGGAATTAGGACCTGCAACCATTAAACTCGACTGCAGAGAGATACAGAAGAGGCCAAGTAGACGAAGGTACGATTAATAGTCCCTTCCGATAAAAGTTTGAATATTGATTGACCTTGGAACTACTCATTAGTTCATTATTAGCACTCCCTTTAACGATAATATAGTTTTGGATATTATATAGAATTTCAAAAAGATAGAAGTYGGGAGATATTCTCAAAATAGCTTTCAACACTGAGTAAGTGGAAATTTCGAGGACGAAATTCCTTTTAGTGGAAAGAATATAAATCCYAATATTTTTCAGCTATTATTCAATAACATAAAATTTTGTAAAATGTAATTATGTGAAAAGATGAGACATTGACAAGTTAGAGAAATTTCATAATTATAATATTCTTGATTATTTACTTAGTTATATATTTACTAATTACTTTAAATAAATAAATCATAGTTTGATTCGTTGATTAGAATGAATCAGAACAATAATATTTTTATTGAATGAAAAAACAAAACCTAGTATTATTTATAATAACATTAATAATAGTAATAAATTCCTTTCATCGTTTCTTATCATTTTCTTATTCCATTTTCTTGYTATTTTTCTTTCTAATTTCCTCATTCTTTTCTTCTTCTTCTAAATTCTTTATACTTAATTTTAAATCATCACATAGCCTTTCTTTATTATTTTCTTCTTCTTTCTTTCAATTCTTTTTATRCTATTTTATTGGCATCTTCAACAATTTTCTCACTGATCACTTTTCTTTCTTTAATACAATTTTATCTTCTAAGTTCTTTAACCACCATCATATTTTTCTTATCCATTTTCCTATCATTTTTCTTATATTTTTAACCTGCTTGATACCTCTCCATCTCAGTGCCTCACTCTTCTCCTTCATATCTCTTCATCTTGTAGTTTCTTTCTCCACCGCCTCTTTCCTTCTTTTTTTCTCTGCCTTATCTAATTTCCAATAGCTTTTTTTTTTTTTTTAAACTTTCTCTGGCAAAGGTAATATGCAATCTTCACTGCTTCAACGGCTTCTTTATTCTGTTAACATTATCACTAGGAGAAATCTATGCATTTGGATATTAAGATAAGAAGTTTTTAAGATAAAATAAAGTTAAACACTAACCTATGCTACGTGAAGTCTTGTTAATGCTGCCTGATATGGGTATGCTATTCCATGGAAAGTATAATAGGAAATGAATCACACCTGATTGGGTGTGTTGGTGTTGGTTAGYTTCTTATTAGGGGGAAGAGAAAGAACCCTCGACTTTTTTTATTAACTTTTGTTATAGTGTAGTTGTCGTGTATAAAAGAATCAAATATATAATATGAATTTATTTGATCTTCTTTAATTCCTGCATAATTCATAAAATTTCTATTTGGTTTAATTTTGTATATACGCTTTCTTTATTTCTCAACTCTCTGGACTGTAGTTTGAATATGACAACTTGTTATTGTATTTATTTTGATAATATTGTAGGTGTCAAAGACTAAATTATCTTTGATTGTCTAATAATAAACAGTATTGAATATGTGGTAAAAAAAAGATGCTTTTAATTTATCCATATCAAAGACTTGGGAAGACAATTATAGGGATTTTTGGAGGTATGATAGATGATTTCAGTGGTTGATTCTGTATGCTCTTTATATCGCTATTTATATTACATGATACAATAAGTCGTGCTGAGAGTATTAAAAATTATTTATTTTGAAGTGTTTTATCTKATATGAGATTACACCGTATAGAGAAATGAACCACATCAAATTGAAAATTATAGCTACTAGTACTATGGATGAGGAGGTGATAACAAAATGCAGGGATTAGATGTGTAAATGGGATCCAGATTCAATTGTTCAAAGGGATTCTAATGTTGTCATTGTTAAGGAGCTTGCCCTCTTATTACAAGAATATAAGTGAATGCTTGAGCAAGCCCTCGTTTCAATCTTAGCGGCAAAAACATTGGTTGATAGATATAATTTACAAAGGACTTATTTATATTGTCTTTTCTCTTTCCTTCACTTAAAAGAAATATATCTTTGAGGGGAAGGGGGTGAGGGGGGAGGACATCACCTGGCCTTTATTTGGGTCATATTGGGCGAAAAAAAATGATGGTATATTGGAAATAATGAGCCCCATGGGAAACCTTTCTTTTTATAGACTTATCTTACAATCTATATTTATATTTTATATATTGATATTAAATAGACAATTTAAAAAAATTCTTTTTAACAAACTTTATTGTTCTATTTTATTAAAAATTTATCATAATAATTTATTTAATTTAAAATATGAAAGGTCTGCAAAGAGTTTATACTTAAAAATATATTTTTTATTTCAATAAAATTAACATTAACAATCTTCTTAGATAATATAATGTTTTATCTATACTATGAACGTGCAATCCATAACTATAAAAAACAACGGGACCCAATGTAATTATTGATTCGTTATCTCTTTTGAATAGATTTTTAGAATTTTGTTGACTTTATTGGAATAAAATTAACGTTAGCATTAGCAATGCACCAAATTATGTTCACATGTCTACACATAATCTCATTATAACTAAATAGATTACGTACAATAAAAATAAATAAAAGAAAATAAAAATAATTAATTATAATAATTATTTTATATTTTACATGGAGAACAATATATAATTAATAGCTAGAGTGTGCAAAAAATATCATATTAGAGTTCTAATAGAACTAGAAATTAATAAAAGATAATTTTATAAATAATCAACAAGAATAACACAATAACATAAGAAATTAAAATTCGTAGAAAATATGATTATATTGTATCGGTTCAATGATGGGATATATTTTTTCATTTTCCTTCRCCTCTAATTACATATTCAAAATATMAGTTGATACAAATTATATTCTAATATAAGAACCTGTGATACAAAATAACGTATAAAACACGTTATCTCATACTGGTATACTAAAGGAAGTAATGCAACTAAGGAATTAACTAGAATTAGACATAGAGTTGTTTTATTTTCGTAAGATAATTTAATATTKTAACTCAAACTCTTGCGTGGGCACTTGAGTTACGATTTTATTCTCGCAATAATATCCTCACAAACCTACTCTTACATTTCGTTTGAGTTTTATGGTATTCCATCTCATCTATATTTTTAGCTAACAWGTTAGGATAAAATTTGAACCTAAACAAGAAACTTATTAACTGAAATTCTCATATCCAAGCAATTTCGCCAAAAATTTTAAATTCGGTCTCACTAGGATCTTGAAAGCTCAGGCAACAATTAATGAATTATATACTTTCCTTGATTATCATAGCCTCATTACTAGATATAGACTAMGACGAYTTCCTATAATCTAATTATAGGATACGATAATCGAGAAAAATAAAAGTTCARTGTACTATTCAAAAATACTTAGGTGAGTCCTTTCATTTTATAAACTTTCTAAAATATGTGGTTTTGTACAACATACTTTGGAAAAATGGTTTTGAGTTCACAAATGTTTTAAACAAGAATACTCTTCAAAAATTTTTGAAGAAATGTTGTACATGCTATTGCTAAATACTCTTATATTTCATAGATTTTATATCGGTATGATTTCTCACGTGAATTATTCTATTCAAATCACATATTTACTCAATTGACATGAAAACATTGATTTGAATTATCGAATGAACTTTTCTTTACTTGGCATTGATTTATTTGTGCATCAAACTCATTATTGAAATAGACTTGCAATATGTACATATTGGAATGATGGAGTACTTAGTCGGTGATTCCAAGTACTAGTCCCGCAGAGAAAAGTCTTGCACTTGGTGCGAGGACCTCTTGGTATACATGGACGACAAGACTTTGGAAGTTACCAAATGACCAAAAATTTGTGAATCATATCTATGGCAAGCCGAGATTGTATTAGGCGGACGGTTGTGCTATATGATACCCACAATATATGTTAAACGCTCGTACTCTTRGTTARGAGGTTCAACTCGAGGGAGAYCGACTCCTATAATCAYGACTAGCCGGCTTACTTGTTATTRTTCACAGAGTTCAATTGAAGATCACATGCATAAATGGAGAGATAAGGTTAGTAAATTTTGAYCGCGTAGGATGAATCTCTTACAGTTAAGGTTTGATTTTCTTGACTCTATACTTGACATGGAACAYTTTATTAAACTTGGTATGTTTATTTTGTTCAAATATTGACTTCTTTCGAACTATTTCTATAGAGATAATGATTTTCAAATAATAACTTAATTTTTTCTTATTCAAAATGAAGAACCATGATTTCTGAATGTAGTGTAAATATTGTCACGTTAGTATTTAATAAGACGTTCATATTTTATTTATGATTTTAGATGTTTTGGAATATAAAATGAAAAAGGATTTTGGACTGAATTTGTTTGATCCATAGCCCACGCATTAAAATACATTTTCACAAGGCAAATTGGGATTGAAAGTTTTAAAATACTAAAAGCATTGAATGACGATAGTAAATAAAAGTTGTAGATGAGGTTCTGAATAGAGAAAGGAATTTTTATAGAGTATAAATTACGATTTTGATGTTGGATTTGAGATGCATCATTTTACCTTATTCTTCCCTTTTAGACTCATATCAACTCTTTAATAAACTTCTATAATTTATCTTATGAAGTCACGATAAGAATTGCTATTAGTGTTAAATGTCTTACTCTAGAATTTAGAATGATACTCCTCAAAAATAAATAAAAATACGTAAAGAATTCTACTCCTTAAAATGTCAAAGATGATTATACAAGAATCATTGTTTGATTCTATTTCTGCTATCTCGCGCCATAGAGCCAATTTAAACCTATCCTATTTGGCAAGTTTCACTTAATATCTTGTACGGCCCTCCCAACTGATTAGCACAACTAGTTAATCGACTAAGCAAGGTCGGCCATCAGCTAAGCTAGGTCATGCCCTCATATCAGCTAGCTAACTTATGTAGCATTTCAATTTTCGATCAAATATATAATTAAGTGTTATTGTTTTCCTTTAGGCTGAATTAATGAATAATTTGCAAAAATGTCTCAATCTTATATTACAAATAGGAAAACATACATAGGCATATAAGATGACTTCTCTACTTTAGACGAACGATGTCGTATTGTATGATCCAAAAAGATGAAAGAAAACGTTAAACAGGGAATAGGGATAGTGCAGCTCCGGCTCCTCCCCACTGGAAGTTGCAGCCGTCTTCTCCTCTAATTTTTAAAAGAAAACCAGAAAAAATTGTAAAATCTTTTTCCTTCTCTCTTGTAACCTTATTTTCTTTTCTCTTTTCTTCCCATAAATTTCTGTCATCGGTGTCTTACTTAAACTAAACACCGGTGACTAGTGGTAGTAACTACTGATTAGATCAATAAAATAACAAGGGTAAAAGGAAAATTCAATCAAGAAACAAAGAAAGTTTCAATCTTTAATAAATACGAAAAAGAGGCCCAGGGGAATGAGAAATTCATTGTACTAGAGGGAAGAGAAGAAGGGAGAGAGCTAAGGGGCTTAATCTGCTTTTGCAGAAGCTGTACGGGAACAGGAAAGTGTAGCGATGGAGGCAGCAGTGCTTGATAGGATTATAGAGAGAYTGATAGAAGTGCGATCGTCGAAGCCGGGGAAGTTGGTCCAGCTTTCTGAGTCAGAAATCAAGCAGCTTTGTGTTGCCTCACGTGAAATCTTYATCAAACAGCCCAATCTTCTTGAACTTGAAGCACCCATCAAGATTTGTGGTACGCTTTACTTTTTCCTCCTTTACCGTCTGATATTTTTTTTTTTTTTCATTTGAAAAATTATTTGGTAATTAATGCACTGTTTTTTGTATGCATATAGCCACTTTGAAAGTTTATTCTTTTCTTCAAATTTCTGGGCTTTTGTTTTGGGTTAATTGTTTCGCCCAATGTTACACCTAAACTTTCCCTATCTTTATGGAGTCCTTTTATGTTGTGTTAAAATTCTTCAAAGGAAAAAGGATTGGTTGCTGTTGTGGGGGGATATTTTAGGTTTCTGAGAGTCTCTTGTCTGATGGGTTTTCAGAGCAGCGGGTTTACCTTTTGTGTTTCTGTAAGGTGTATCAATATCACATTGTTGAGTGCTGCGTAAATTGATCTTTAGATAACTTGTGAATCATGGTTTCGAATTTTTTTTTTTTTTTGGTTGTCTTTCAGTTTTATTCTCAGAATGAATTCATTCTGAAGTGTGTGAGTCATCTCTTAGCTAGTCATTCAAATACTTAATTTGTTCAGATTGGAAGGCAAGATACAGATGTTGAWATTGATATGCATTATCAAATGGCGATTGAAAGTTGCCTACTTAACATTATTATGAATCTTCCATGTAATTGGCAGGGTAGAAGTGATGGGATATGTTGTTTGGATATCATCTCTTCCATTACTCTTATATGGTGATAATTAGTGTGATTGCATTTTTGGGCATTCCAGTAGTGTCTTGCTTGAAAGGAAAATTAACATTTAAGTTCCAAACAGTAGTATATGTAAAATTTGTTCCTTTGCTTGCTGTCAAACAGCATAAGTACATGAAATATCACAGTCATCAAGGTCACCTGCACAAATATTTCCTGGTTTCTTTCTCTTCTTTTTCTTCCTTTGATGTGTTTACAGTTATTCATAAAATTGGAATATTGTTACTCTAGAAGTTCTACAGCCATGGATTTCGAATATGATTATGCCATCAAAAAAACTCAAATGGAACATGAGACGTTGAATTCAAATAGTGAAGCAGTATAGTAGGTGCGCATTTTTCCACTGGCCAAAAGCTTTGCACAAATTGTCTGTGACTATTCTCCTCATATGAAAGCTATACAAGGAAATATTGTAAAGGACTGTCTTGCTTGTACCAAAAGACATGGAAGAAAGTCTTCTTCATGCCAAAACAATCGTCTTTAGATTTTCTTGAGCATTCAGGTCATAAATACCTGCTTGACAACACCTTGCGGAGTTTTATGCGTGACTTAAAGAAATATGTCTAAGTGATGTTGTTGTACATAAATCCATTTCTTTTCTGTTCCACTTGACTTCTTATGCAACCAATGCTTAGTTTCTTATTTAATAGGCTTCCTAGATCTGCCTAACATAAATAGTCATCCATATGCATTTAAATGGACCTTACTCTTTTTAGCTCAATTAATTATGTCAGTGCAGGAGTTGAGTAAGTGTGAATTTCTTTCAGACCAAATACTTTAAATTCCTCGGAAAGATGACCTGATTTTACTTCGCTTTTGCGCCTTCCTGAAACCTGCAAGGACTTTTTTTCTTTTAAATTAAAAAAATATTAATATTCTTAAATTCTGGATTTTATTGATGTAGTAAAGCATTACCAATGTTTTCTTCTTTTCGTGGATAATTTTCCATCAGAGAATATCACATTATGAACAAAGATGTAGTTAGAATGTAGCCATCTCTTCTCTATTAGAATCTCTTACCATCTCTTTTCTGTTAGCATCTCTCACTATGTACTGTATGAGTTTCTGCTGAATAAGCTTCTGGAGAGTCTGCTTGTTACTTATGAATTATGGAATACCATCTTGTTGTCCATAATTCTGGCAATCTATGTTGAATTATATGAAGATGCTTTAGGTATCATATGTATACTTCTTTTGATTGTTTTAATGAACTCTATCCAATAAATGCACGAAAGGTTACAAGAAGAAGAAAGGGCACAAAAAGACAAACTTTTCGTCTGACTTTTGATCCTAAGTTTTTCTTTTGAAACTATTTGGAAATTCCTCTTCTTGGCTGTTCTGGATGAATGGCTTGCTTCCTTGAACTAGCTTGACAATCTAGCATCGCCACTTCCAGAATGGTAGTGATATTTTTGTCATCTAACTGTATATATTTCTCCTTTCTGGTTTCAGGCGATATTCATGGTCAGTACAGTGATCTCTTAAGGTTATTTGAATATGGGGGTTTTCCTCCCAAAGCTAATTATCTATTCTTGGGTGACTATGTGGATCGTGGCAAACAGAGCTTAGAAACAATATGCCTCTTGCTTGCTTATAAAATTAAATATCCAGAGAATTTCTTCCTTCTGAGAGGAAATCATGAATGCGCATCTATAAACAGGATTTATGGGTTTTATGATGAATGTAAACGTCGGTTCAATGTTAGACTGTGGAAAGCCTTTACAGACTGCTTTAATTGTCTTCCCGTTGCGGCACTTATTGATGACAAGATATTGTGCATGCATGGGGGGCTCTCTCCTGACCTTACTAACTTGGATCAGATTAGAAACTTACCACGGCCGACCGCGATCCCTGATACTGGCTTGCTCTGTGACTTACTTTGGTCGGATCCGGGTAAAGATGTCAAGGGATGGGGAATGAATGATAGAGGAGTCTCATACACCTTTGGCCCMGATAAAGTGTCGGAATTTTTGACAAAGCATGATTTAGACCTTGTCTGCCGTGCCCATCAGGTAAGAGAGCATTTTAGCTTTTCTTCACTCAAGTCAATTGCTGGTCCCTGATTTCCATCTTATTRTTGCAGGTTGTTGAGGATGGTTATGAATTCTTTGCTGATAGGCAACTCGTTACTATTTTTTCAGCKCCCAACTATTGTGGTGAATTTGATAATGCTGGTGCAATGATGAGTGTTGATGAAAACTTGATGTGCTCTTTCCAAATTCTGAAGCCTGCAGAGAAAAAGAATAAGTTTACAATGTCCACAAAAATGTGAACAGTTGCGGTACTTTCTCAAATTTTAYTCATCCCAAGGTCTGCTTGATCCTATTGCTGGCATCTTCCTTAATTTTGCCTGTGAAGAACTAGTAACTGTGCTTTTAATTTAAATTTCCTGCTTTAGTTTCCTTTTCTCACCTACATGTCTCAGGTTTTGGATGTTGGTCGATGAAACTGTCAAATGATTTGCATAAATGTCAATTTTCATGCATGTGCACTAAGTATTTGGTTCAGTGGAGAATACTGCAACATCACCAGGCTTAGCATTCTTTATTGCAGTGACATTCTTGGCATTTATTACAGAAACTTCGTTTGGATATTTTATTATATTTCTCCTGCTCTTTTGCATTAGCAGAACCTAAGGAAGATAAGCTGAAAATTCTGTTGCAGCTCATTGTTGGGCAAAATGAGATGATCATTGGGTAAAACAAATTGTAACTATGCATGGTTTTGGAGCTCTCCCTGGCCTTGGATATTTTCTTTCTCTTATTCTGTGGGCCAAGAATTTGATGTGTATATAGGCACAATGGATTGGGGTAAATGAAATAGCTGCATATCTACAGGCTGAACATTCACTGCTTTTATATTGTTATCTATCTCTTTGTAATTTGTAATCTTGGATTCTGATTCTTTCAAGCTAAAAATGGAAATAAAGAATAAGAAGGTTCCTCTTTCTTGTGAAATTTGGCATTGACAGTTAATCTTTCTCTTTCAGATGTTAAGTCTTGAAGTAGCCAGAATTGTAGCTGTGGCCTATGCAATTGAAGAATTCTCTGGGACCTGGTTCACAAGGGCTTCGTAGTGGTTGTAACTAGATTAAGGCAGACACGACCTGAGCTTCCACCCTTCAGTCTGAGATAAGTGCTGCCTGAGTAGCAAAGTGTGATGCTTCTTTTTATCTCTTTTTTCCCTTTTCCAAGAGTCAGGATGCTACATGTACATATATTCAGCCTCTGAACTCCTGTAATGATTTAAGGTCACGGGGCACACAGTGCTCCTATTGATGTTTAAACCCGGCCAGCATCGTCTCGCGTTGCCAGAACCTCCAAACCAGATGGGGGGATGGAATTCTTTCCTTTAGTTGTTTTGATTGTGTGCTTATGATTTTAAGCGTACTTTCATTTTCTATGTGGAAGACTTTCATTTCATGGATTGTGCAGCCTTAGCGCTGAAAGATGTCATAGCAATTGCCGGCAACTGATTCAGGCTTAAAAAATGAGGTAAAATTGAGATGTCAGTGATTTCCCGTAAAGAATACTCAACTGCTTCAGTAGGAAATTCTTGGGCATAGTAAAATTAGCTTTTGACAATTCCGTTTTCAACCTCTTTTAGTGTGACGATCAAGTGGATAGATGGGAGATGTTGGAAATGCGTATTGGGTTGGTCTTCCTGTTTTTCCTGGAATGGCTTGGCTTTGGTATAGGTGGATATTTTTTAATTGTTCTTCTAAATCAATTTTCTTTTAGATTTTTTAAAGGTAAAGCTATCTCACGGGGAAAAAAATAGGGGATAAGGAAGGCGCAAGAGGGTTGGCCCATACATTTAGGTTGTTGGTCTGAACCTTGTATTTATATTCTTCTGTCTCCCCTGCTGCTAGAGTGGGTACAGAGCCTGATCTTTGTAATTTTGATGATTCATTTAATGGCTAATATTTTAACTATTAAAAATGAAGTTGTTTTGACCATCACTTTTTAATAGATGATCTGAACTAGAAAGTTTCTTTTTTAGGAAAGTATTTTGTAAAAATTAAAGAACATTTTTTTCTTTTTCATACTGTAAAAAAAAATTGTTATTATATTAATTTCCAAATAGGTTCCTTCAAAAGCACATTTTGAGCATTTTTTGGTCAAAAGGGGATCATTTTATTGCATCATAAGAAGACTAGAATAGAACATTTCTGGGCGTAGAAATCTTTCCCTACTATTAGAACTCAGAACTTGTAATAAAGTTATACTCTTTGGTACATCACATGATGTGGATATAATTTTGACTTTTATGATCTATCAATCAAAACATAGCGAGTATGTATATATTAATGAAAATATGATGAAAATATATATTGAGTTTTGATTAACATAATAGAGTGTATAGTAGAAAATTATGTTAGAAAATCGGGAGTTATAAATTTACACCTCCATTCTGTCCTCATCACAGTGTCTTATGCTTTCAACCAGATTGAAGTGGGATGATATTTATTAGCCTTTTCAACAAATTTGGTTGTAGTCACATCACAATTCCTCGTCTATATCCTTGCTTGTATACTAGTTCAAGCCCATCGTTGAGAGGTCACATATTCCTATGCTATTAATTTTCCAAAGGATAGGCATGAAGCCTATCAACCAAATGGCAGTTTGATCACCTACTCAAACCATTTCGTTACTTCCTGATACAGCGGCATTCATCTGGGGTGTTTGCAGCTGTTGCCATCGTTGGCTTTCCCTTGGCTCTGTCTACACCTTAGTAGTGCATCGCAAGCTGAATTTTCTCACTTCCGTCAGTTCTAATGGGCTAGCATTATCGTCTTGGATGTATCTATTTCTCTAGAATCAAATATCCTGGTCTATTTCGCTGAAGAAAATTTTCCATTGAACTCCTAGATTTGATGAGTCCCTTTTTCTGCCTGAGGTTGAAATCCATCCAATTTGTTATTGTATTTCCAAAAAGAAAAAATGCCTCTCAATCATGCATGTACCGTTCCATTACGCCAATAAAACTCAGTTCGTCCCATGCTTTTCACAACTCCCTGGTCATCTGGATGCAACAGTACACATGATGCATTTAAAGAGCAAACTCAACAGTTAAAAAGGTCATAAATAACTTCTAAGGCTGTTATTTTGTAATGTCATGATAGATTTAATCACTGTTTTGTCTGGTGTAATGATAGATCAGTGCCTAAGTATTATGGCACGTTATGAGCAGCAGCACTCATACTCTTCTCCATCAATCACTTCGTTTAATCGATTTGAAGTTGTACAAGCCCAACAGTTAACTGACTCGGTAAGGGATTGCAGTACAAAGAGTATTTTTGGTTCAAAACTTCTTAACAATGATTGTGCAATGTGCATACGTATGCATTGTTATTTAATTATTAAATGTACATGATGAGTTATTTAATGCAAATTCTAATTTTTGTGAGGTTTGTTTATGTTTTTTGTTTTAAAAACATATTACCATTGACTTAGAAAATTCGCTTTATTGATGAATTAGCTAAGGATATTATCACTTTGTGCAATAACGGTTATGGGATTATGAAAGAGAAGTTATAAAATTGACTCAGTCAAAGTTACTCTTAATTCTATAACCAAGTAAAGTGTATAGAGATTCAATTTAATCGATAAAGATAGCTAAATTTTGATACTAATTTAGCTCCCATTACTTTAATTGGTCAGTTGACTAAACTTATCTCTTTTTAATAAAGTAAAATAGAAGAAGATAGAAAATTCGATTAAAACTAATGTGCTAGTGGTTAGCTAATCATTTGGCCCTTTGTCAATGATGCTTTATCCTCATCTTCGGCTGGCTACTTGCATGACCAAGCGACCTCATGAAGCTGGAAAACCAATGCAGTTTTATTCATTCATATTGACTGAAACCTAATCTGAGCATACATAAGCATTCTCTCTGCCGATGAAGTCCATATTTTTCTTCTCTTGTATGCTATCTGGTGATCGGTCAAGATTCCAAAGTTAAAAGTGTTTACGAGATTTTTAGTTATGTTAGTGCTTTTACCCGTTTGGATGGTCAAAGATTTGATGTCAATAATTACATTATATGCATTAAAAAGATTAATTATTCGATTAACATAGTTTTTAAATAAAGAAGAGAAAATAAATTATTTTAAAATACTTAGAAAGTAACCAATTGGTGGCTAATCAATATCTTAAAAAAAAAAACAAAAATCCGTATTCTGATCATTCAAAAAAGAAAAAAGGAGAAAAAACGATAAAAGAACAATAGCCTGAGAGCGCCCATCTTCTTGGCCCAAATGTTTTTGAATTCAACTGCCCCCAACCATCCCACCCCTCCACCTCCCCCTCCTCTTTTCTCAGTAGGGTTTCAAAATCAAAAACCCAAAGAAAGGAAAAGCAGAGACCAGTTATGATCATCTGTACCCACCACCACTTTTTCCCTTTCCTCCACAATTCCCACATTTCCATTTTCACTTCATTAATCCTTKAAGAATTTTAAATTCCCCATTGATTACCACCTGAAATACCCCAAGACAGTATAAGTCTTTGAATTCTCTCCCAATTCACCTAAAGATAGGAAGGAAAGACTAATGACCTCGACGGATTCAATAAAGACTCTTTTGGCGGCGAGCGGTGGCGACACCGTGAAGCTCTTCGACATCTCGGTTGAACCTCGAGATCCCTGTATTCTCAGCTACACACCCTCCCCGGGTTTCCAAGTGAACTCTATCAAGTGGAACCACACTAGTCAGTACAATGCTCGTATTTGATTTCGCTTAATTTTCACATATATGGACATAGACACTTACTTTGATCTGTTCTACTGTATCATTTCGTGGGCTTTTGTGCATCTTTCAGTCTTAAGCTAATAGGTCTTTTGATCTTGAACATTTCTCCGTGTAGATTTGGTGGTGGCCAGTGCCGGAGATGATAAGAAAATATCACTGTGGAGGAAAAATGGCCAGAACTTGGGCACTATTCCATTGCCCTGCAGCGATAGTGGCGATAATATTGAGGCAAATTTCTTGCATCTCCTTCTTAATCATTTCAAAATAGATTAATTGGAAAATGAAAAATTTATCTTTTAGTAGCTTTAGGTCTACATAGGTAAACATATGTGGTAGGCTACTGACGTAAGTTAGTTTTTCTCATTACTGACTAATAACTTAATTTCTTATCTCGGATAAAAGATATCAAATGAAGTGATCTGCATTCACTGAAATGTATCAATTTTGTTTAAGTACGATAAATGGATGTACCATGACTATTTAGAGTTTTACAGGAAATGTTTCCAGGACGTTTTGAGCTTTACCGATTTCCCCTTTTTTGTTTGGCGGGGGGGGGGGGTTGATGGCTGTTCATTATATTAAGTGAAATATCTTCCTCCTTTTGAGATTATTAAATGAAGAAAATCTGGACACTAAGTGAAGCCATAACCTAATGTTAATATCCTGCTGATGAAACTGAAGACCAGGAAGAATGAAGTTTCCCCTGCATGTTTGATACGAAATGTGAAACAAAAAGGGTAGGGAAAAAAAGGATTAGCTGGTGGGATTAACAAGGTAGGACTGCCTGTTTGCATTGATCATCACGTTGCTGCTTGTCATCCATTCATGCATTTGTTGTGACTCAAATACTTTGTAACATGTTTGAAACTAATAAGGCTTATGATGTATTGTAATTTGTATTGGCTCACTATCTGCAGGAGTCTTTCTCAACCATCAGCTTTAGCAACAAAGCATCTAGATACATTTGTTCAGGGGGTAGTGGTCAAGTTGTAAGAATATGGGATTTGCAGCGTAAACGTTGCATCAAATGGTTGAAAGGTCATACTGATGCAATAACTGGTGTAATGTACAATTGCAAAGATGAGCACCTAGCTTCTATTAGTCTTAATGGGGATCTTATACTTCACAACCTTGCTTCTGGTGCAAAGGCTGCTGAACTAAAGGATCCAAATGAACAGGTCCGTCCTTCTATCGAAGTTCAAGTTTACAGAAAGCTTTTGGAACTTATAAGAAAACTTTTTATCCTCATCGATCCGTATAGTTTTGATTTCTGATATTTCAGATCTTTCTTTGATAATTCCAAAACCAGGTTCTGAGAGTGCTTGATTATTCTAGGATAAGTAGGCACCTTTTGGTGACAGCTGGTGATGATGGGTCCATCCACCTGTGGGATACAACTGGTCGTGGTCCAAAGGTTCATTATCTTACCTCTGACTSTGCTTAAATATGGGTCAAAACTTGAGATTTGTTTTGCAGTAGAATTTCTAGCCAGTTTGTAACCTTTGCTTAACCTCTTTAGTGGACAGCTTTCCACCTTTCTTACTCTTGCCTTCCATGTGTACTCATTCTTGCTTCCTTTTCAGTTCTAGCTTGTCTATAAAGACTAGATACTAAACAGTAATCCTTAACCACAATGCAGACCTCATGGTTGAAGCAACATTCTGCACCAACTACTGGTGTTAGTTTCTCACCATCAAATGACAAGGTTTCTTTTTATTACACTTATTAATATTTTGATGCCTTTATATTGCTAAATCAATTATTTTTTAGCTTTCTGCTGAGCTCAATTTACTCCCATGGATCTCTGGCAGATAATTTCAACTGTTGGTCTGGACAAGAAAATGTATGTATTTGACTCAGGATCAAGAAGGCCCTCATTTTGCATTCCTTATGAGGCACCTTTCTCTTCACTGTCATTCACAGATGATGGATTAATATTGGCAGCTGGAACAAGCAGTGGCCGCATTGTATTCTATGATGTTCGTGGAAAGCCCCAACCTTTGACAGTTCTTCGTGCTTATGGCAATTCTGAGGTGATTGTTTTAGATATATTTCAACATGTTCTAATGTGAAGTCTGTAGTTCAGAAAGATTCTTTTACATGTGGTGTATTTGGCATTTGTTGGCCTACAAAACTATGTTTATTGAGTATTTTTGTCTTTCTGCATAAGTAATAGCAGGACTTTAAACTTTCACATCTGTTCCACCTCCATATGGTGTCTGTAAAAGGAAAATAATATAAGATGCTTGACGTTTCTTTCTTTTTGTTTGTGTGTAATAGTTGTTAAACAAGCAACCATCACTAGAGATTGTGGTTCCAAGATATGATAATGTTTTCTTCATCAACTGTTGAGGTTACTTTGTCCAGTTACTCATCCAAACTCACTTATGACCAATCTAAGTAGCTGTCAAATGTCTTCCTTAGTAGTGCACTTAGGACTGCCTTTTAAACCTCTGCTATACACAGGGGAATGGAGAAAAAATGTTGAGAGATTCTGAAAAATGTGGGGTAATGGGAGTTGCCGGTCTCTTTCAGGACCAGATGCCTCATCCTTGCTACCAAAGTTGGTGAAGGAATCTTGTTGGTGTCAGTTCGCTAACCAAGAAGAATGCACCTCTTATTTAAAAGTCCTTAGGGATTCCTTTCAATGGTGAATCATGCTTTTTTTCATTTGCGGGGGAAAGTAATTCATAAATGCTCATCTTAACTGCCAAATGGAAGCATGATGAATGTCTWGCAGACCGTATTATACTGGAATTAAGATAGGTTGGTTGAGCAGGAATTTAATGCTATAATTATCAGTGCTTCTTGTTGATATAGCTTTTACTTCCCCCCTCCCCTCTCTCTAGCTGTTTGGTTCAACTGTTTCCACTGAAAAAAGGTGATATTATGTGTACCAGGCTGTAACAAGTCTATGCTGGCAAAGATCAAAACCTGTTATTGTAAAAGAAAACAGCAGCACAGCTGAAACTATACTTTTGGGAGGTGCTGTAGAGGACTCAGTTCTTATGCCTGACCCTCTGCCCTCTGCATCAACAGGCCCTTTAATTTCCACAGCAGTCTCAGGATCTCGAAATTCTGGACRTTCAATCTCATCAGCCGACTCATTTTCATTTCTTGCAGGCAGTAGTTCAGCTGTATCAATTACTCCAAGTTTATCTGCAGGTGAGGAAACCCCAATCCGTAGTAGTCTATGGGTAGGTGGAAACTTGGCCAGATTACATGCACCTCGTAGTTATAATATCAAGGATGATATGGAGGTGTTCTCTCCGCTTGTGGATGTTCAGCCAATTACTCCCTCACTGGATAAACTGTGGGATGAGCATGATGGTATGAAGAAAGATCATGATAAGAAACTGCCCCTGCTGTTTCCTTCTTCAAGGAGCTTCCCTCTTTCAGAGGATGGGGGTAGTGATATCCATCCAATTTTGGACTGGAAGTCAACATCAATGTCTAAACAGGTATGATGCTTTAATTCCTGTCATTTTCATGGTAGGGCTTAAGGGGCTATATATATTGAGATAGTTTCCACTCTCTCTCTCTCTCATTCTCCTAGTCTGGTCATTCTTTTGGATGAAGGATTTTCAGAGGAATGCTAATTGCAGAATTGACTTATTTGAAGCTGAGACACAATGCTTTGTTAAGGCTAGATATATGTCCAATCTATGTGCACAGTTGATAGGTTGAGATGATACTATGAGATTAGCTTTAGAAAAGTCATACAAACATGACTTGGAAACAATTGAAGATGCATCATRTATTGGAAAGAAGCATATCATCGCATGTAGTTGTTAGTTACATAATTGCTTTACAGAAAAACTATAATGTAGTTTTTTTCCTACTTTCCTCTGATAACTTATACTTGAATCATTACAGTTTATCATATCATAATTAGTGCATAGAGTTCTCTGCTATCTTTAATCTCATTCAGCTCACTTGTAATTTTTAAATGCTCCATACCAATAACGTTTCTTTGTGAATCTTTTGAAGGTTGATTGATCTTTTAGACAAACTTAGGCAGGTGTAATATTTTAATACTATGAAGAGCTCAGAATTTTGTATATCAATGGAACAGTAACACTTCCAGAACCATTTCCTGTTTGCAGGTGTATTTATGTAAACATTTATCTCAGTTATGAATTATTTCTGAAGAAAAAGAAATTGTGGAATTGGATAAACTTATGACACAAATTGCTAGTTTCTAAAAGTCTGATGTTAATGATTTTTGACATTGCAATACTAATATATACTCTGGAAGTTTCAAATGGGTGCTCAATTTTTTATTTTGAAGAGTTATTTTCTTGAAAATTGTCCAAATCAATTTAAAGCCCTGGGTTTATAATTGAAAAAGTGAACACAGGGAAGCACAGTGCAGATGGCAAAACGGACATTTTTGTCTTTTCTGGTTCTGTGTTCCTTTTTTATATTTTGCTTTATTGCCAACATAGTTAAACGAGTAATGTGTGGTTGCCATAAATTGCATCATGGCCTATGGGATGTTCTCCTAAACTTAAAATCAGCGGATTTTAGCTTTTTGCTTTAAATTTTGTATAGAAAAAATCTAAAATCAGTTGCTTCTAAGCTTAGGACAACAGCCCCTATAAGATGCATCATTTTCTGTAATTTTCAGATTATTTTCTAAGACAGCTGCCTTTGTTAGTGACATGGACCAGAAAAGGCTGGTTCCTTTTCTGTAATTTGATTGAATGTTCATTAGTTGAGGGTGTAATGAACTTGATGGAATTCTATTACCTACACTAGACCAATTTTTCATGCATGCTGCATAGTGGTCTGATGTTTCTGCAATCATGCAGGAGGATTCCTATTCTAGCTTCTCTCAGTTTGCTTCTACTCCTGCCTCATCTTCAAAGAAATCTGACACTTCAGCTATTACTCCGTCCTCCATCACTCCTCCAGAAGCTTGGGGCGGTGAGAGATTATCTGATAAACTCAATCAATTACGTCAATCAGTCAGTATTCCTTCACGATTTGCAGCATTAACTTCGAGTAGTCTGACATCGGGATCAATGTTTTCCGGGTTGCAAGATGCGACTCTTCCCGCAAACCAGAGCACAAGTTCTCTAACAAGCTCAAGCCTAAGCTTGGCAAAYTTGCGTGTCAGAGAAATGTCCAACCATGATGCTCCCTATGGATCTTCTGATAATGGTCCCTCAAGTTCTTTGTCTCTTTCTCTAGCTACAAGAGGTAGTACAGGGCAATCTAACCTGGATTCTCTTGGTCCTACTTTGTCCCTTCCGCGAAGGTTTTCCAGTTATGCTGAAAGGATAAGCACTGCACCATCATTCACTGATGGAACATCTCTCTCAGTGGGTTCTCCAAAAACAAAAAAAACAGGATCTGAAACAAGGGAAGAACTCTTGAATAGCTGGTTGGCGAGATCTGATAGATCATCAACTGCAGAAGCTGGGATTCTTTCATCGATGAATGTATGGACAATGAGATTAATATTAAGTATATGCTTTCTTGTTTTAATCTTAAGCCTGCCCATAGTGATTCTTTTAACGTGGTCAGTCACAAGAATTTTAGTCATCGTGAAGAATATTGTATATTTTCCCCTTAATGGATAAAAACTGTTTTAAGCGTAGCTTTTCAGATTGAAGTTGCTCAATCAGTCTGGAACTCAAAATTACAGCAGTTCTCTATGTTGGCTTTCCTGCTCATTTTTGTGAATTGAACTGTAGCAGGGTGGTCTTATGCAATCACAGAGAATAACATCAAATTCTGAGTCTCAGCATGGAAGTTCCTTCACGCTTCAGCTATTTCAACGGACGCTGGAAGAGACTCTTGCTTCCTTTCAGAAATCTATTCACGAGGACATGAGAAATCTTCACATAGAAATTTTGAGACAATTTCACATGCAGGAGGTCGGTTATAATAATATCATCGTTGTTGATCTTTTGCTTTATCTGTTCTTTTACTAGTATTTGAATTACCGTGCAGATGGAAACGTCAAGCGTGATGACGCTGATTCTCGAGAACCAGGCTGAGCTTATGAAAGAAGTCCAGTTACTCAGAAAGGAAACACAAGAGCTACGGCAATTATTATGAGTACCATGAAAGCTCTTGAATAATTTTGAGATATTTCTTACTAGCAGCTATTACCCAAAAGAAAACAATGGTTAGTTACAGTAATGTTGTTCTATTATTGCAGTGTTTTTGTGCTCTCGGCGATTTTTGAGATAGTATTTAGAGAGGTACTATTATGATTCCTCTCCATGTCTCAGACGCTGCCCCTTGCCGTAAGGTGGAATAGTGGGGATTTTGTTGAGGGAGAACTTGCGTGCAAACTGTAGAAGGGCATTGACAGCGTTGGACGTGTACAGTTGTGGTTGAGCCATAATATGTAAAACCTTCTCTGGGAAAACTTATGTACAGATAATCTGATTCATTAGTACAAATTTTCCTACGTGATTACGGTGTTTTTGGATTCCAGACTTGCATTCAATTTCTTTAGTACATTATTGACCTGCATCATTCCATGAACTAAAAGACTTTTAAGCCATTGACTCTGCTCCAGATATGCTTTCCTGCACCTTCTTATAAGAGTACCTTTTGGAGAGAAACACATAAGCACAGAAGCTCAGAACCAGTAGAATTTATCCACACGGCTGCTGTTCAGGTCCTTGCCGAACCAAGTGGTACCCAATTTATCCGTGATGTGCCCTTTAATAGTTATGAGAAAACTATTGATGAAACTTTCCACTTCAATTACACTAAAAAATAATGCCACGACGAAACTTCGCATTGAATCAGGAACCTGGACATAAAAGTACTCCTGCAAGCCAACTACTTAAAACGCATCGCCAGTGCCCAAAATTACAAACTGAGGAACTGCCAAAATGCATTCACAGACAAAGCCTCTGGCTTTCCTCCCTGTACAAGCTCAATTTCAGTGATTCTTAACCTCTTCCTCTCTACTAATGCTGCAATTGCCATGGCCACCACCAGAAATATCATTCCGATGTCTGGAGAATTTTTAGACCATGCTCGTTGCCTGTTGCTCTCCTCAGCATTGGATCGAGGATCTTTTCATAAAAGACAACTGTGAGTGACATCGCAATTGCAGAAACAGAACCAAGAGTAGCAGCTGGAATTTCAAAACTGCTGTCTATTTTCCGGTCCATGGTATTGCTCTGTTTGATGAAGATTGTTGAGGTTTTCGCCAAACTCACTCCAAATATCAGAGATGTGAACCATATGGGAATCATGTCTACAATGAGTTTGGTTTCTTCAACAATGGTAACGGTAGTCGGTTCCCATGAAATTTTTGTCCCTTCTGACCCCTACATGTGATGACCTGCAACTATTGCAGCTTTATCAAGCAATCTGCAAACCAAAGTGCACTATGACATAAAATAAGGCCTTGGTGGATATCTCTCTCAAAAAATCTGGATTATTTCTTACTTACCCAAGATTATCTGTGTGACATAATAACCTTCCATTGATTTTTTGGGATTTCGGAATTTCGTATAATAAATTAAGGTCCGAAGGATGTGGTAGATTTCTCTTGGCTGTTGCTGCAACTAGGACCTGCAACATTGGCTTCAAGAGGCTTCCTTCTGGCATCCTGTACCTGTAGAATGGCTTGCCAAGATAGAAGATTATGACTGCAACACCCATGGTAATAGTGAGAATAAGATTTGCAATACCCCAGCTAAAATGATCTTGCACGTAGATAATCAATGTTGTACCGAGAAGAATCCCACACAAAGTGCAAAATTCCACCAGTTGAAGAATGACATTTTCTTCTTTCTTTCCTCCATGTGATCATCATCAAACTGATCGGCTCCAAAGCTATCTAGAGAAGGCTTTTGACCTCCAGTTCCCAGAGAAAGAAGGTAAATTGCTATGAAGAAGGTTAGTTCATGAACACTCCTGGGATGGCTGCAGGCCTCGACATTGCATGGCTTCAGGCTAGGAATGAACTCAGACATTGTCAAGAGACTCAATCCCTAAACCCAAAATACAATTTTTGCGCCGGCAATTAATTAGCCTATTGGCTAGAACTTTTACTTCCTCGAAACAGAGGTGGTAACGGAAACGTACCAAAAGACAAACTGGGGATGAGAGCATGAAGAACCGGTCAATGTATGCATATGCAAGGTAGCCTCCAACTAAAGGCATGATGGTCGTCACTCCCGTCTAGCAGTTTACATTCGTAGCAGCTCTTTTCAGATCCTGATGCAACACTATGGTGAGGTAGTTGATGAGGTTTGATGCTGTTCCAAAATAGGTCAGTCTTTCAGTGAACTCAATTGCTTCACCATGCCGTAGTCAAAGAGTTGAAACAAAGAGTAAAAACTTGAGTTAGTAATAGAACTAAGAGAAGAAATATTCAGAAGTTGCAAAAGAAGCATAATGCAGCTATTTTCTGATATTCCCTCCCCCTTCCTAGTCCAAATAAGCATTTATCTTTCACCATTTTGGTAAAAATACTCAACGAAATGTTGTGGTTTCCTCTTTCGTTTTCGAGAAAATCAACTAATTCTGTAACAGGAAATTAGCAGCCATGCAAAAGGAAGCTCGGACCAACCAACCTACAAGGCGTGCCTTTACTTATTTTGGCTTAGAATGAGCTTGGTTTTAGCAGAACTGAGGAAAGATGCGGTTAATGCTGTCAAGTTTCATTAGGTAATGAGCCCTTCTCTATTAGTTCTCAAATATACTGGTGGAACTCTGCTTTTATTCATATTCGAGAATTCCTCGATAACGGCAACAAGATCTAAATGGAAAATGGGAGAAACTTTTGGGATAACCATGAATCTAGTTTCCATCATGTAACCCCCTGCTACACAACAAAAAGGAAAACAGAGATTGGACGCTGCTTTAGTTTAAGATGAGTTGTGAAGTATTACAAAGCAGACATACCGAGTACAAAAAGGGAAGCTCTCCATGCACCAGTTGAAGTTCGAAGAGGAATATTTCCTTTATGTTCAAATGATGAATCACGGACCCATTTCTCTCTATCAACTTCCTTTGTTTCATCGCTTTTTCTGTTCTTGACTTGTTAAAACTGTGACTTGAATCTCAGAGGGATAATTCTCTGATCAGCTCAAGTATGGGCCAGTTATATTAACTCAAGACTGGGCCAGTGGAGAAGCTAWTATCACGGCCCATATGAGAATCAGAAAACAGGCTTTCCTTAAGCCTGCTCAGAACCGTGGATCAGAGCAGAGTTGAGATCAACTGTCTCAGCTAATTATCTGAAGACTCAGACAGTTGATAGTTGGAGCAGTTGGAAAGAGAACCCGAGAAATAAGAATAATAGTTGTCCGGGAGAAAGATAAAAAAAAAAAAAAAAAAGGGAAGTGCAGCAGAGAGTGTAGTTGCTGTAGCACTCAGTGGAATGCACTTGCAGGAGCAGTCAGAAACATCAGCAATCTTGCAGCTAGATTTCAGGTAAGAAATTAGAGTTATTGTCTGATTTCTTATAGTGGTTTTAGACTATTAGCAAGATATAGTTCTGTTCTGTTTTTTAGTCCAGATATAGAGCTTTCTGTAATGTGGCATTCGTGTACTTCATTTCCTGTTTTGAGTACTTCTGTGAATGCTGCAAGTTCTATGCAGAACTTCATCTGTAACCCTCTGATTTCATAGTAAATTTGCTTCTGTGGCTTTGCCCGTGGATTAGTCAGCATATTGCTGGATACCACGTTAATTCTTGGTGTTATTTTTCTTCAGCTTTCAGTTTCTTTTACTTAATTCCTATATCTATATTGCAATCTGTACAACATGACTTGTGCTCCATTTTCAGTGTCAAGAGAACCAGGAAGAGGAACAAATTTCAGAAGAGAAAGAGCTTCTTGAAACCGAAACCGCGGTGGTTTTGTTTTGCAACTACTCGTGATCCTGTTGGGTCCATGTTCCTAGTGCTTTTATATATGTTGTTTAGTTTAGTTGATCTTTTCTCTTCCAAGAAAAATTTTGGGATGGACGTAAGGGAATTACTGAAGGAATAAGACTTGCATCAGCTCTGTATCTGACAAGTTCTTCATTCATTACAGTATCAGTTGTACATTTCATTATTTTTTGTGTTAGTTTTTTTCCCTCAAATGAATTAGGAATCCCTCAAATACGCGACTCCCACCTTTTGGAATAGGAGAGATAAATCATCCCTTTGCTTGTGTTTTGTGATTGATCATATTTGTTTTACTTTGGTGCAGGGTAAATTTGAGGGTAACTTAAAGGGTATTTTCAATCATCTACTAACCAAGAATAATCCTGAATTTCCAACTAAACAAACTTTTCATGGGCATCTTCCAACTAGCCAGGAGAAAGTTGTGGATAGAGATTGTCTACTACATATTCTTTTTATTTTATTAATTAAAACATCATGTGTACGTATATTTTAACTCCTCCAATAGCTATTCTCATCTATTTTAGAAATTAAGTATATATATATACACGTCATGCTTTAATTGTTAGAAGAGAGACTTATCGTCTATTTTTAAAATTAAGCATATATATGCATGTTGTTCTAATTAATCTCGTAAAAAATGCATAAGAAGAAATATAATATACTTAACTCTCCTAACACCTTTTTTCCTTCTTATCTTATGAATTAAGTAAAATATAGATACGTCATATTTTGATTGATGTAACAAAAAATAAATAATATAAAATACACTAAAAATTTGAAGCTAAAATCTATGAATTGTATTGTAATCTTTAAAAATAAAGTTCATATTCAGGAAATATTTTACTCCTCAATTTTAAAGATAAACATTCCCCTAAAATTTGTTGATCTTTTTGTTTTCTTCTGTTCCTTCAGATACTACATAATAAAAAACAGAACCAATACTTCTAACTTTTTACACTAATTCTAGCTTACTTTCCTAAAGGGTGGGTTCTTCTTCTATCTTTATCGTCAAGATTATGACAAATGCAGTTTAATTAATGAATTACTGAGATTCCTTTTCTTGAACAACCAATTCCATTCATGTGAACTTTTATCACAAAAAGTAATAAAACAGTTAAAACATCTATCTCAGACACTTGAGAATATTTCTGTGTTCATTGGTCAAGTCAATTTTGGATCCATTCTCTTTAAAGGTATTGGATGGAATATCTGACTTGTTTTAACTTGGAGGGACTTTGCTACAGCCTATGAAACTGAAAAAGTACACGCGACAAATGATGTAAGAACCAGATTTCCAGTTTTTTTAATTCTACTCGCMAACCATTTCATAAAGCAGCCACTGGCCAGACATTGCTTATACTTTAGCAGTAGGTTTTGTGTTCCAAAGAATTCAGGAAGGGTTGGCAAACAAGTTCCCCATTATTATTTAAGATCACCAACCAACGGCAATGTTCAAGAGTTTTCAGCTCATCTCAACAAACAAATGGCTGATGTAGGTGAAATGATAGGTCACTGTTGTACAGTTTCCAACAAGTGTGGACTATAAAGAATTAAAGTTTGTACAACCAACAACATAAACTTCAACTAAGAAGGATCATTGGAATCTTGAAACTCTAGTGGTACTTCAATACCAGCCAAATGGAAGAAATGCGAATTCCGAATTGCTTCTGTATGCAAGGATATCCAAAACATTACTTCTTGACTAACCTCAAGACATCACCCACAAGATGTAAAGAACCTGTTACCAAAACCTGAAAAGAAACCAAAAGCAATCAATGAGAAAAGCATAATATGACTAAACCAATCTACTTAACGCAAAAGTATACAAATCCCACTAAGAACTATAGACTGCTGTTCAAGACTATCACCAGAAGATGGGAATGAACCTTTGAGTTAAATATATGCAACTTGTTATAATTGGTAAAACTGTTCATGATAAAACGTCAAATAGCTGTCCCCAACCAACAAAAAGAAAAACTATTCTATGTTTTTCTGTTTCCTAATACGAGCATCAACTATAACTTTTACAGTCTAATTAAGCTAAGCTTCCACCCACATCTTCCTCACAGGAAGGAGTTCATGTTTTCAGGAATCAAGAGGAAACGTGAACAGTTTTAACTAGATCAACACATAAATACAGAAAAATTAGTTACTCCCTCCCGCACCAGAGAAAGAAACAAAGGGCTGTTCAAGAATGCTCAAAAAGGACTCCCTGGCTCCATGCCTGCAACGGGACATGAATTTGGTACCATCTAGATGGATGCCTGCAACGGGACATGAATTTGGTACCATCTAGATGGATTCCATATCTGTGGTCAAAAAGAGAAAGAAGAAGAAAGGGGGGGGGGGGGGGAAGAAACCCACCCCTAGAGGCTGCCAGAGACAAATTACTTAACCATTTAGTTTTCTCCTTTTATTCCTTATCTATAGGAAACATAAAAACAAACTTCTATCGGTACAAGCCAAAAATAATCACTCAGCAGCTACAAAAGAACCGCAATTAACTATATTTCAGAGAGATCTTTGACCATATATAGGCATTTCAGAAATACTATGCAATCAATTAATGGCAATAGTCAAAAAACGTACAGACAGTAGATCTTATGCGATGGTAAATGCTAGTCTTGACAACTCATCTGCATTGCGCATAATAACAAATGATGGCCAAAGCATAATACCTGAAAGCGGACAGACTGGTTCTTTCTAATACTTTCTCTTAGCCAATTAATTGCCAAAGGAAGTGAAGGAAACACAGAACTGTTCTCGCAAGTGAGGACACCTTTTTCTTCGTCATCTGAACCTTCTTCAAAACTTGCTTCTGCATTCTTCATGTCTCTACCTGTGAGTAAATAGGCCATATACGAAAATATTATTACCTACAACATTTTTGGATGTACATGGACATAGAAAAGAACATAAAAATCTACAATGGAACATCTACGGATTGCCATCTATTGAAACCACCAAGCACCCATGTGTAACAACTGATCCACTCTTGTAATAAAAAATAAACAAAAGACACTATTAGTATGCTGATTCAAGGGGTCCTACATATGCAATAGTGACTCTTATAGGTACAAGCAATTCTAAACCGGTTAAATAGTTCCACAATCACCTTCTTGTGTGCTCGTTATCAAGTACATCAGATCAGTTATTATTTTTCAAAGAGAAACCCAAGAGATGCTCAAATTCTAAGGCTATATCTGGATAAGAATTTAAATTCCATCTTTTGGATTTGAATTTCTATAATGAAACTAAAAACTAATTGCAAAGAAAAATCAAATTAGAATTATAATCTCATAACATCAAAAATTTCAAGAGTTAGCATTTTTCCAAATTTTCCAGTTCTCTTCCATCCCTCTCTCTCCCTTGCCTCTTTGTACAATTTAATTGTTTCTCTTCCCCCACCAAGAAAATAAGATAAATCCCCAGCTGTGGTCACCCCCTTCCCATCTTTCCATGCTCCCTCTCTTCCAACCCCAAATCCTGCCAGCACAACTGCCCCACGACCACCATTCAGACTGCCACTTCCCCCATCTTTTATTCCTCCTCCCTCTCTACCACTGCAATTGTCCGTCTAACCTCCGCCCTTCCCTCCCCTGCTTATCACAATGCTTCCCACTGCCTCTCCATCCGTCTTGCTGAGGCTTCCTCCTCATGATTTCCTTCCTCATCAGCAGCCACAACTGACCCCAAAAGTTCCATCCTAAGTTGAACACCATGTCTGCCCAAACGGAGGACCTTCCTTTGGGGGCTTTTATGCCAAATCAAACATGATAAAGATGAAGAATAAAGCAATTCCTAACTGAAGAAGTTTGAATATTAAAATCAACTCACCTTATATCTTCACAAGAATAAATCCACAAATATAAGGGAGATTGTAAGAGAATTTGATTGGAAGTGATTAAAGATTGGATCAGTGTGTGAATATCTTAATCGCGTGACATATGCTCATATTGTAATACTAGAATGAAATAATTGATTCCACTAATCAGGTAATCAACTCTTTTACTTCCTAACTTAGACGTGTACATACTACGGATGTAAAGGCAAAAAGTATTTGTAGACATCTGAAGGGTTTGTATCCATGTTATTACGAAATTCTTGTGTCAGCTTTTTCAACAGGAGAGGAAAAAAGAATAGTGGAAAATGCTTTTCATCAGAACCTAGAGTACATTAACCCTTTGGAAAAGACCAATCAATACTTTATACTTGGAAAAGAAATACCTTTTTCCCCTTGAACAAGGGTTTCCCATATTCTTTGAAGAATCAGCTGCCATGAAAGATCAACTTGAGTATCCGCTGGTGATAGAGCATTGGTCCCCACCTTGTAGTACACTGATGTGTTAGGCACAAAAACTGCCTTCTTAAAGTGAACTCCTGAAACATTTAGACTAGTATGAGTGGTACATAAACCAAAAGTAAAAACTAGTTTTGGCAACAGTTATGCCAATTCGCCATGAGCTATTTGCTCTGCAATTTAAGGTCCTAAGAACATATAGCTCCATCCGTATCAATTATTTTCTGTAAAACCAAATCAACTGCCTAAACCCATACAACTTCTATACATGCGCACACACCCCAGATATATCTAACTTCACATAAGATTGTATTACCATGACTAGCACATGCATTCATCAAGCGCGGAAGAAGTATCTGAGGATCCCTCACTGACATACAATTGAACAACAAAATCTGCACATTTTAAAAAAGGTGTTAGCACCAATCAATAGATAAAAGGCATTAAAGGAGTAATAGCCAAATGTTGAGATAATGTGACTCGGGCATTCAGTATGTAAGATACTGAATCTTCAATCCCAATTGCATAACAAAGGCTCCGTACGGCTTATTTAAAAGATTGTAGGGTTACATGCACCAGAAAGTACAGTTCCTACACATCATGTCTCGGCACTAAACTCATCTTGCAGATGTCATTTGGCAACTGTAAGAAAATTTCTAAAAGATATCTCCTGGTGTCAAGATACGTGTTAAACAACTGGAAAATTTTATTGAAAATATGTTGGTGCATGTTAAAAGACCCATTTCATTCAGTTTGATATTACATGAAACCACTCGGTCGCAAAATTTCCTTGTATACTCGGCAAATTTTTATTTCGTGATACATTTAGAAAAACAAAACTTGCTTTTTATGATTAAGAAAGTTGCAGAAAATTATTGAAGTTTGTTGCTCTCGATACATATGAAGGTCTTCATCTTTAGTTTTCTTAGCAGAACCAGGCGCTGATTCTGCAAATATCTAACAGCAGATAGAACCATATTAGTTTTTAAAATTATTTGTCCATAAAACTCCTTGTGCAAAATTYCATTGTTAGCCCAGAGGATTTTCAACCTTCTTTTTRTCTTTCTTGAAAAGGAACCACTCCACCTTATTGACATAGGGCTTAGATGATATTGCCTACTTAACTTGGCCAAAGAATATACAAATCAAATGAGATCACAATTCAATAACCTGTGTCGAATTCATTGGTGAAATTTCATGATTGCCAGTCTCTAGATGTGAAGCACTTGATTCATTCTGTTGTTGTATGGAATTATGCTGTCTATAATCTCCTTTGATTGCAATAGAAAACCAATGTGCACATACGTCCATGCTTTCAGGACTATGGGCTCCATCGAAATAGAAAACAAGATCCCCTGGTCTTTCACTTTCAATAACACAATCAGGAACAACTTGAGCACGTCCTTGCAAAGATGCTAGGGATAGCCCTTTAATAAATTGTTCAGGCAAAGAAGTCTATTTCCACAAAAGAATCAAAAGAATAAAGTTAGAAAAACAAACTCCATTCCATAGCACAATCCCGTCCAATACAACTTACCGTATCTTTTAGGTAATTTATTTCAACATGGCCTGTCCTCTGAAGCCAAGTAGAGCACAATGCAATAGCAAGACCAGCATTTATGTATTGGTGTTCTCCCTCAAGACCAAGATGTAGACCACCTAACAGGTGGGGATCGAGAGGAGCTGCTACTTGAAGATGTACCTGTCCATGGGTTAATTTCTTAAACCACATAAAGCTTGGAAAGAAATTACTTCAACATTGTCCATAATTGGAATCAGATCAGGAAATTCAAGACTGCTAGGTTAGAAGCAGAATTGTAACTGGTACAGTTCCCYCCTAACTAGCAAGGCTTCATGTAAATTACTTTCTCCAAGTTGGTTAATCATGTACTTGTGGCTGAGTGAATTACTAGTTATGAACAGAACTTTGACCTCTAGATATCTTTTCCTGATGCGCTCCGTAGAGGGGATAAGGCTGCGGGAGCAGCTCCTATTGGGCCACAAAAACTATTATATAATATATTATAAATTCAACCACATTTAATACCTCTAAACAACACTTGAGTCACAACTTATAACATGTTCAAAGCTGACTAGATTCTTAATTCTGAGCAATCAATGAAATTAGAAATTAGTGTCTGGAATTTGGATCAACAAAATAACCAGTTGTGATTAAGTAGATGAAATATGAATGTAAATTGCAACTCACATCCAACTCACAAGCCCTCTCTTCTAGTACACACATGGCCTCATCAGGCTGGGGTACAGTAAAGGCTGGAACTCCATTCTGTGACAAATAGAGAGCAAGACAAATGATTAATAAGAGAAATGAAGCTCCCTGAAGCCTGGAGATGGTGTACTTGATAAAGCAAGAATCAAAAACTATAAATTCATGTAGACACGCATAGAATAATACATATGCATTTTAATAGACACCTTCAAGATTCCAGCCTTCTCTCCAGCAATTTGTCCAAGAGTATTTCCTGGTCACACCAAACTTCAGAACATAATGTAAAACATAAAGCAACTTCATGAATTTGTCCAACTTCAATTTAAAATTTTTCAAACCAAGAAGTTGAAATGCTAAAGTTGAATGCCCAGTTTCAAGAAAAAAGTATAAGAAAATGCCAAAAGACATGCACATGCTGGAAAACCATATCCTACAGTTAAAAGGTTCAGTATCATGTTAAAAGTCCATACTTTGATGTGCCAGTACCACTCATAAGGAGAATATTGTGTAATACGTTCCAGAGATACAAAAAGCTCGATCCTGATGCAGCACAGCTCGACACTCTCTCTCCATTATAGACTTTAAGAACCAAATGGTTTATATAGCAGAGAAACAGAAAATGTTTCACAGCTCATCCAGTTCATGCTATCAAATAACTAAGAAAATTTGGGTACTACAAAAAATTTAGATAATTAAGAGAAAGAGGCACCAGAACTGCTGCAAAGTTTAGTTACCAGTGAATAACAAGCAACATAAAAGCAATAGATACAAAGTAACTAGAAACTAAGCTAATTCTTTCACATCAAGCAATAATTCAATATTGTATCAGAGTTGGCAAATGTCATATGTTCAATTCGTGTGCCAGACATATTGAAAAGAATTGAGACCACCACATCGCATCTTAGAGTGCTTATATGAAGTTTTTAGTCTCTTCTCCAATAGTTTAAGCTTTAGGAAGAGGAGGATATTCGACATCGACTACCAGTCTACTAGAAAGAAATTTCAAACAATAAAAACTTGTGAACTGCCTCAAGCAAAGATTTGGCCCTCAGATTTCAAAAGTTCAAAGATCAAAACCAAAAGAATCAGCAAGAAAGATGCAACCATTGAAATCCTTCTTTAGTATTTGAATTTCAGGGATGAACTTGGATTCTTAGAAAACCCTAGTGATGCAAGAGAAGATTCAATGCTTAAGGTAGAGATTCTGGATCTTAATATGCAACTGCAATGATTCAACAAGGACGCTGTAATAGACAAGTATAGATAAACACAAAAGCTAATGAATTCTATGGTGACAAATTAATAGCCCAAAAGTTAGAAAAATCTAAAAGTTGTCTCTATTTGATTCCTCAACCGATCTTAAAAGTGAATGTTGCCAGTTCTAAGATGTGATAAAAATCAATATTCGTCTATGTGGATTCTTGTTTCATGTAATCAGATCTAAAATGATATACCACAAAGAACTGAGCTTTCGCACTGAACAGTTAATTGGGATCTGCAATTTCCCAGAGAATTGCAATTATTGAGGTTTGGCTGAAGCAAGTAATAATGTGTCTCAAAAGTGCAGGAATTTAAACTACCAACAAAGTTGAAACAAGAGTAGACAATTACCTAGAAATTATGGAGAAGAAACACTAACCAAGAATTTCCATGTGGTCATATCCAAGGGATGCAATCCCGCAAACAACTGGTTTTTCAACCTAAAAGAAAATAGTTTGGTACTAGGTTAGCAATACAAAGTCATGAGTGTAGAACCCTGCCATGAAGAACATCAAATACTAGCCAAAAATCTTTCATCAAATATTAATCTACAGTTGTTGAGGTTAACCCARGTTGAGGGGATCTCACACATACCACATTTGTTGCGTCAAACTTTCCACCTAATCCAACCTCCAATATGGCAACATCTAYCTGTGTCAGAATGCCACCATCCACGATAATATGGTGCTTTTGTTATCATTAATCAACAAGAAATACCAATACACAATATGATTGATACATCATTTCATCTAATCCAGGACAGCAAGTAATGCAGTAAAATAACAGATACCAACATCACAATGAAATTTTGATCATCCTAACCTGCTCCCCAGCGAAAATCTTGAATGCCAGTATGGCAAGGAACCGAAAATAGGTAGGCATCGGTACTTCCTCATTAGCTTTCTCCTGTAATAAAACATGGTGCATTTACAAGGAATGATAAAAGAAGAATGCACGTGCTAAGTAAACCCAAAGAAGGATTTTTTCCCCCCTGTCGATAAGTAAAACAAGGGGAATAGATCTGTTTCTAACGTCTACATGCCCAGAGTTAAATGAAACCAGAAATTTTCATTTTCTTACTTCCTGTTAAGGAAATTTTGTCAGCTGGACAAAGAACTACATTCATTTTCAGAAAATTGATACTTATTTCTGAAAGAATAAAGTAGGATTGTATCAATCCCAATCTCTTGTTTTCCAATTGAGAATTCATGGCCCATAATTTTAATACAATCTTATGCAATAAATAGAAATTGCCTAAATACCTGTGTTAAAAAATGAAGATTAGCAGTCATATCACGGGTAAAGGTGCCATGATTTTAGAAGTTTCTTCCAAATTTGACAAAATAATTCTAGAAAAAGAATCAGTTACAATGAACACACCAGGTGTAAACTAAAGAAGGAACAGAACACAATTATAACATTATAATACAATTTATTTGATCCCCCTTAAAGCTTCACTTGGATGATGACTCCGGCAGCATATTTCAAGCAAGTACATTGTGCTAGTGTTGTTAGCAACTTTGTCACCATACTTCCTTTTCCGCCATTTAAACAAAATTACGGGCAGAAGTGTAAAGYGAAGAAAACAAGAAATAACCAAAAAAGCTTGTAAAATTCTCAACATATAAACTTCTTATAAAATAAACTAAGAAGCTTTTTCTTCTTTGATTTTCATTTTATGTAATCCCTGGAAGGCAATGACATAACTCAAAAGTGACACTATAGAAACTTCAACTTATCAAAATAATAAATGAAATTAAACGTTGGTCTTTGGAAAAGTTGTTACACTTCTCTTTCAAAAGATTATTTTCTTTTTCACTTTTTCAATTTTTGTTGGCGCTATAGTTCAAAATAGTAAAGTTACTACTGTTCAGATGGAACTAAGATTCAACGAAATACCAAATCCCCAGTGAACAGAATGACCTAGACCAAATCCAACAATAATACTCAACAATCCCACATAAATTAGTTAAGCAAAGGCAGACAAATTGTTATCCTACTTATGACTGAATGGTTATTGTGTTGATAAACATCCCAACAATAAACTTTGGAGAACAGTGGACGATGACAAACTTAGATTATGTAAGTCCTCATAACATGATTAGGCTGAATGCACATATCCCAATTGGAACAAAGGTTTCAGAAACAAGGTCCCCCCCAACTCCCAGCATTTTTTTTTTTTTTTTTGTGGGGTGGGGTTGAAAGAGAGCCATGCAAATGTTCCTCAACTATAATTACCACGATGCTTTGATAATGGACTATATCACATGAGAATAATTTGAGAAATAAGTAATGGCCTAGAATAATAAATTTTTTAGTACCTTCAATCTGTCCCAACACCACCAGAAATATGCCAGAAACTTCTCTTCACATATGTCGACTCTGAAAACCAAGTGAAAAGAAATACAAGAAAAGGAATTCATAAAGTGCTATTTCAAATCAGTCCAGAATGGAAAAAAAAATATCACCAGACAATCATGAGAGCACTAAAATAACTTTTACTTCTGTTATCTATTCTGCAAATTTCTACTCACCCATTTAATCTGAATCTTTCCCGAACATCAATGAGGTGTGGGGATGTGAAAAGCCCAGTATGGAAGCCACAATTACGTAGGATAGACTCTGTAAAAGTGCAAGTTGATCCCTTCATGAAACCCAACAACAAAAAGACAAATTACTTTCGCACTAGATAACCAAATAATGGTAAGAAGCATCTAAAGTAACTATGATGTGCAAATTCTATCAATTAAGTGGCTTCATCCAGGTGAATAGAAAATGCTAGTAGCAAAACTGCTTCTGTGGAAACCAGATTAACATTGTGAAACATAAACAACTTGCAATGCCTTACAAGTTAATTTAAAAGTATCAAACACATAAAATTTAGACCGTTTTGCAGGGTCAACGAAACAATTCCAAGTAAAGGGTGGCAGAAGGAGAAAAAACACAAGTCTGTAGATCTCCAGATGTAAATACAACTGCATCTGTTATATGAGTAAAGTGTGTCAATTCAACAATATACCTACAGCATTAACATATTCCTACTTGCATTTAACTTWTGAGAATAATATAATAATAAATAAAAGAATCTTTGAGCAACAAGGAATTGCAGTAGCAGAGAGTAGTCTAATTCATAGTCTAGAGGCAGCATTGAATCAATGCAAGTTGGAGAAAAAACACTTATACTTGAAAGTCTGTAGATCTCCAGATGTAAATACAACTGCATCTGTTATATGAGTAAAGTGTGTCAATTCAACAATATACCTACAGAATTAACATATTCCTACTTGCATTTAACTTATGAGAATAATATAATAATAAATAAAAGAATCTTTGAGCAACAGGAATTGCAATAGCAGAGAGTAGTCTAATTCATAGTCTAGAGGCAGCATTGGATCAATGCAAGTTGATTTAAATAAGAATGTCTAATGGGAGACATAAATTTACTTCATCATCAGAAATTGGAAGAAAAGGAATCAACCATAGATAGTAGTCTGCCCATATTTAAACAAATTATTACAGTCGTCAATAACCAAAGCAAAATAAGGTATACAAATGCTTAAGTCTAACCTTTCCTTTGGTGCCAGCTACATGTATTATCTTCATCTGTTTTATTGGCTCCTCTAACTCCAGTATCTGCAATCCATCAATTAAAAAAACAAGCCCCAACGAAATACAGAATGGTTACTCGACGAATTCAAAAAATTAAAAAAATAAATAAAGGGAAAAAAACCACTAACAGGATACCTTAATATAGTCGAAAAGTAAATCAAATCGGTCTCCCTTGTTGCTCTTGTCAGCCCGACTGCGCTTGGTGATTAAAGAAGATAAGGCCTCCATTGCCTCGTCATATGCAGACACTGTTGTCTTCGACGATTCATTATCACCTTTTCAAGAAACAACAATCACTCCATACATATACATACATAAGGAGCACTCTAAATATGCATCTACAGAGAGAAGAGTACGCGCTTGATTGCTACAGAATTCTTTATAGAAATGAAGATTTCAAATGTTCAAGACAGTTAGGTAAATCAAATACATCGAAAATAAGGATAAAATTAGAACTGGATCAATTCAAGAGCATAGTAAGCACTCAATACCTTGCGACATCTTTTGGCTGGGAGAACAAGGTCGAGACCTGAATCGAAAATACAACAATAAAATGTCCAGTAGAGATTTGTATATTTTGCAGACGATGAGAATCAGGAAGTCCAAAGCTTACTAGTTGAAGAACGCAGAAGACGTGATTAATGAAGAGCGAAAGCAGAAGGATAAACCTGTAAGTTAGTGGTACTTGAAACCTCGGAGTTGGAGGCTGGTGGGAGAGGATCTTTCGGTTGGTCTTGTTGCTTTCCGGATAAATTACATGCCGACTCCCCCTACTTTTACAAAATATGATTTGCACGGCAACAACTATAGGGCGGATTTTGACCTAAAAAGGTAAGAAAAATTACCTAGRAATGCACAAATTGTTCCGTCTTGCACCAAAAAGAAATTGTTTCATTTTAAATCSGACAAACTCTTCTTTCATTCTTTTAATTGTTCACTGATTAYGAGTTACTCTTTTTTTAGTTATTGCAAATAGGCCAACGTCGAGATTGATTAACTTCTAAAAACTCGGGAAAAATTATACAAAGAAATAAAAGTTTATTATTGATAAATTGGGATAGTATGGGTAGTAATAACTCTCACATCTTTGTTAAAGGTATGATGTTCAAATATTGGTCTTAAATATGAAAATTTTATTAAATTAAATTTTTATAATTTATTTAAATAATTAAAAATTAATTTTCAATATTTTCGTTAAATTTGAAAATATATAACATGTTAATCAATAAAATGATGACATATGTACAAGATTCAACCAATGAAAATAAATATGGAGTTCAATGAATCAAATGATGTCACGTTAAATGTAACTTTAACCAATCAAATCAATTCATTTTGTCTATAATTAGAAACTGAAGTATAAGATATTGAGGACCAGCCATTCAAGTTGAGAGAAACTTTGAACAAAAAGCATCAAAATTTCTAGTAAAATTTCGAAATTAAGTTGCGGAGTCCTCAAAAAAATTATAAATAGAAGAATTAACATATTAAGTTCTCGTCAATAGAATATTTCAGAAATTGTAACACTTATCTTATCAAATTTATAAAATTAATACACTTAAATTGCATTTCTCTTATTTTCTTAACATATTTTGTAGACGAAAAATTCATGTAAACATTAGTATATAAAATAAAAAATAAAAGTAAAGTTTCAATCATGATTAGAGAATAAATGGGAAATTAGTGATCGTTGAGTATGGATGTGTGATTGAGTTATTAAGATTAGATATCTTTAATAGATTCTTTACTATACTACATATTCTATAGTCCGCACGTCTCCCTTTTTTATTTATAAATTTATATTTATTTCTGAATATACTTATTAGAAATCCTTTTGAAAAAAGAAAAACCTTTTATCACTCCAAATTAATTTTTGACCTTACTAATATTTCTCAACAAACAGTTATTTTTATTGCTTTTTTTTTTTCCCTTTTTGGAAGATGCTATTTTTGCTGCACTAATGATACAATATAGTGACCGATGTAATTACCGTCACCAAGGGGGGGATCTCCCGCCACTTTATTCCCTTTTTTTTTTTCTATTTTCTTTTCTCACCTTTCCTATTCTTTTGTTTTATTTTCATATATCTCACCATTTTTTTATACGTCACTTTTCTCCTCATCTTCTATATAAGTTCTTTGCCTCCATCTTAATCCTTTTTTTCCTTTTTAATACAGCTGATTTCTTGACAAGAGTAATCGGTAAGTGGTAGGTGAGATTAGTGGAATAAGAATAGCTTATTGAGAAATATAGTGTGGTCAAAGATGATTTGAGAAATAAGCAAAGGATTTTAATAATGAATATTAGAGAGTTACTAATAAATTTATAAAAAATATATATACTAGAAATAAGTGAACACTTAATTGGTAAGAAATAATTTTTGGATACAACTTTTATAAATTATAAATTATAGATTTCATTAAAATAATATTCATAATGAGAAAAATCTTAAATATTTATCAAATTTACAACTYCTTATCACAAACATTTTCGACTTTTTTCATTAAATTTTTTTTATTACACAATAGTGCTAATTCAAATGGTCCKATACTAAAGAAATGACCCAAGAAACCCCGAAGCCCAGGTCAACGAAATACTAACAAGTCGTCTCCTGTATTTTCCGAATGCCATATCATTCGTTCCCAAGTCCACCTCCAAGGGAGCTCAGAACTTGGAAGTTTTGCAGTCGACGTTGCAGCTTAATCTTCAACAAAACCACCACCTTCTCTGCAAAGCTCAGAAACGTTGACTCCGTCAAATGGCCACCTATTCCTTCGCCGTGATCCTCCTCTATGCTCTCACCCTTACACATCCACTCAAGGGCCTTACCATCGACTCGCCGTACCTCTCCGCCGCAACCCTTTTCATAAACTACGAAAAGATGCTTACCACTTTCAAAATTTACATCTACAACCAACAAAATTCCTTCACTTTTTCTGCACCTTCCTCATCTCTCTTCTACGACTCTCTCCTGAACAGCGCGKTTSTCACTGAAGACCCAAATGAAGCTCATCTCTTCTTCATACCCTTTTCTCCGGACCTCTCCGCACGCGCTATAGCACGTTTTGTTAAAGAACTGAGAATCAACCATCCCTTCTGGAACCGTACCCTCGGTGCAGACCATTTTTTTATGTCGCCTGTCGGTATCGACTTCTCATCGGACCGGAACGGACTTGAATTGAAGAAAAATTCAGTTCAAATTTCTAACTTTCCTACCACTTCTGGATACTTTATCCCCCACAAGGACATTACTCTACCTCCTGTGAGTCCATCCCCACTCGCCTTATCTCAAGGGCCGGCCAATCAAACAGAGACCTTTTTGTGTTACGTGAAATGGGATGGAAAAACAAAGTCTAGTTTGGTGCACGAATTGCAGGAAGATGCTGAATTTATTGTTGAATCTGAACCCTCAGGTCACGTTGACCGAGTTAAAAAGAGCAAATTCTGCTTGTTTTCATATAACSGGGATGTCTCTTGGATAGTGGAGGCGATGGCATTCGGTTGCGTGCCGGTGATTCTTGTGGAACATCCGATTCAGGACTTGCCTTTCATGGACGTATTGCGATGGTCTGAGATGACTCTGTTGGTGCGAAACAACGCCGGGGCTAAGCGGTTGAAGGCCGTGTTGAATGGGGTAGGTGAAGAGCGGTATCAGCAAATGAAGAGATCGAGTATGGCAGCAAGCAAGCATTTAGTGTGGAGAGCGGAACCACAGCCGCACGATGCTTTCCATATGGTGATGTATCAGCTGTGGCTCAGACGGCATACGATAAGATACAGCCGGTGGGAGTCCATATARACCTTTTCCCTGTATTAAGTACAATAGTCTAGTATTTTACTACTGGTTTTTCTATTTTGTTCTTTGCTAATATTCTAATTCCCCGAGGGAGGTTTACCTTATTACAGGGGAATAATAAGATGAAAACTGTGATTATGGAACTGGAGACCAATGAGTTCGAAAGTAGAACGTTACTCGACTTCTTCCGCTTCCAGAAAAGATTATTACTTTTAGGTTTCTTGTTATATTGATTACTCCGCTCAACTCTTTGTAAAGAAAAGGAATCTTGCTATAGCAGTATTGTTATTTACTCGATGAATGATGGGGCCATTTCTTGTGCTATGTATCTTTAATTCATTTGAATTCCATGATTTCTTGTTTGGGTARAGAATGCTTGTGGTGAAGATAATGGCCTGTTATGGAGCTACTTATCTGACTTTCTATTTAGTCTGCTAGTTATAAGTTTAGCAAACGGGTACTCGTGATAAAGATAATAGCTTGCTGTTCACTCAACAAGCATTGGTGTCTGGATGGTGTAGTCGGTGATCACGCTAGTCTCACACACTAGAGGTCCCCAGTTCGAACCTGGGTTCAGACATTCTAGTAAAATTCCTTTTGGCCTCAGTCAAAAACTTTTTCTTAGTAAAATTACTGCATTATCAACTGTTTTTTCTCAGTAAAATGACTGCATTATTCATGGAGTTGCCAAACACTGCTTTTTTTCCCAGTAAAATTACTGCATTATTCATGGACAAGATTTGAGCAAATGAAGCAACAGAATTCAACTTTCCTAATCGACTGCTTTTTCCAGTGAAACTAGAAAAATTGCTGCATTATTCATGAAGAATTCGTGCAAATGAATATATAYGTCCAATCTCCATATACACGTCTTRAGTAGGTCATGCTGAATTTACATTTTTCTCATTTTRTACTTGTAATATTTTCATCGGCTCAATARAAGAAGGGGGGACGGATAAACTCAAAACATCTCATCCTAATTTTTCAAAAAAGAACAATCCATTCTCGATAATGCGAAGAAAATTTGCTTGTATTAAGGTGGCAGGAAATTGAAGAAATTGCAATTAAAATTTCTTTATTAAGTGAAATTCTAAARTTTACTTATCATTTGAATTGATGATTTTCAACTCGGTTATTAGTTGAATCGGATTATTTTTTCAGACTTTAATAAAATAAAAGTTTATTTGCACAAAAGCAATACTCTGCATAGCTATAGTCGGTCATTAATATTCATTATTGATTGTGAACATTCGTAATACATTTATACATTTATAGTTGATTGTGACTAATTCAAGATCACTATGCATTCTTACCAACTGTTCCGATGAAGAATCTTCACTAAATTGTACACAATCAATTATGATTTTATACGAACCATTCTTGTGAAGATTTTCCACTGCTCTATTCGCCGTTCCTATTTATTGTTTGTGAAAATTGTTGAGAAATTTTTTTAAGTTAAGAAGAGATTTATTAATTTTAAAAAAAATAAACAACTTTTTCACTTATGTTATGAAGAAAAATAAATGATTTTTTAGGTTAAGAAATTATTTTCTTAACCTAAAAATCAATCCATATGCAGGTTAATAGATTTGTTTAGTGCACGCTCAAATAATTAWTCAACAAACTACTAGTTACTTGATGAAGGTTTTGCAAGTTATTTGCTTCTAACTTATTTTGATTTTGGTTAATGTTCACGTATTGATTAATTGGATAAGCAAAAAAAAAAAAAAAGGTAACACTTTGATCTACTTATTTACTCGGGTTGATTCCTTTAATTAATGGCCCTGTAAAAGCACAACCATAGAGCTAAGTCATCTCTTGTATAGGCCTGTCAACGAGTTAGGGTCCATTCGAGCTTGATCCAACTTTTTGGGCTAATCTCGAGCTTAAGCACAACCATAGGCCTGTCATCTCTTGTATGCTATTTCTATTTTTAAAAAACTCTTAAAAATTTAAAATTAATAGTAAATAAAAATCTGTAAAAATATAAAAACTAAAGAACAAATTCTAAATCTTAACGTAAAACAAATAAATATTAAAAATGATAGTAACAATGTGGTTGTGACTTGTATAATATTGATAATTTGTGTTTTATTTACATTTATATTCTTTTGTTTGAATTTTTTGCTCATTTATTTGTATTTTTATACTTATAAACAAAATAGAACATCATTATTATTATTTGTACGTTAATGTATTGGGTGTAATAAAATAATATCAACACCTTAAAAAAGGAAAAAAAATCAAGGTGAGCCTGAACTCACATAAGCAAACCAGCATGAGCTTAAGCTATGGAATTTTTGTGCGAGCCAATTATGAGTTTAGTCACAGAATCCAATTGACAGGTCTACTCTTGCATCTATCAACCAAAATTAGTTACAATGCTAAGCAATAAAATGAGGGATTCTTAATTTTTTTAGTACATAATATATATATTATACACCTAAACTATTTATGATTCTTCATAAATATTAATTAATTAATTTATATTTCTTGTCTAATTACGAGTATTTATAAATATTTATAATTTTTTTTATTTATTTATATTTTCCATCCAATTACGAGTCTATGTAAATATCTTTGATGATTTTTTTACTTATATATATATATATATATCTCTCATCTAATTATGACAAGTCTTTAATTTTGYCCCGTCATTACTTTTTACAATAGAATTCAAAGGATTCGTTCATATGTTTTATACATAAGGGCACAAATGTCTTTTAAGGTCAATTTTATCATTTCAAAACCATCACAAACTTCATTTTGTCTATTTTAACCCAAACGCCTAATATCCTTTAAGATCAATTTTGTCATCTCATCTTAAAGCCATTTAAAAGACGTATTGATTAAAATTGAACAAAATTGGGAGGAAAAATGACTTTAAAGTGATAAAATTAACTTGAAAAAATATTTATACCCTTAATATAAGATACTTATGCACATCTCCATCAAGAAGCAAAAATAAAAATTCTTAATTGGATGAATAATATAACTCTTTTAATCGGTCGCTTAGTAAATAAGTTAATCCGAATTGGAAGAGTAGTTACCACTAATGCCCTTCGATTTTGAGGACTAGCTTTCTTTCTCCCTTTGCTTCGGTGCCTAGACCCGTGCTTTACTCTATTTGCTGACTAGAAGGAGGAGGATCGACATAGTCTGCCTTAGCTTCTCAATATCTAGTTTCAGGAACATTTATAGAGAATGAGGTACATAAAAAATTAATTCATAAAGATATAATAGCTTTTATTACRGGGTGATTAACGTACTGGAGACGTCTATTTCTAATCTRAACTTGGATACTCGGTGATGGGTCTTTTTTTATTTATTTATTTTTTGGGTTCCTTTTTGGTTCTGAAAGTGGGTAAAGTCTCGTTTAATTCCATGGTCAGCCCCCATAGATGGCTTTCCACCGAAGCAATAACATATTGAAGACGCATATTAGGGTTACTAGTACTGGAAAATTCCTTTCATTGATCAGTTCAGGAATAGAAAATGCTCGTTTGAACATTATCAATCTTCATCAAGTATAGATCCCTCCCATTTTCGGCTATAATTACAACCCATGGACGATTCTATCTCTAACCTCCCCACCAGTCGCTTGCTTGGGTCAGTTCCGGTAAGCACTCTCCACGTTTAATCTCCTTTATTCTTGCTCGCGTAAAGGGCTATCTTTTCTAATTGTTTAGTGATTTTGTAATATTTGAAAGAAGTGTGGTATTATGATTGTTGTAGGGTGTATTGCGAATTTCTGGATCGTATGATGTCGGAGCTGATAATTGGGAGTGTATAATGTATAATTTATCTATGAATCTCTGCTTCTGATTCTGTAATTTTGTTGCTGGAATTGTGTTTGGGAATTTGGGAAAAATGACAATGATCCTGTCAGAATATCTGAAATTAATCTGATAACATACCAATTTTGGATGGTGTCTGGGATTGGGTATTGAAAATAGAATAATGTTAATGAATATGAATGGAATTGCTCTTATTTTTTTTTTTCCTGGAGAAAGAGCTGAGTGAGTTTATTAGTTCTCATCAGCATCTGAAATTGATTTCTTCAAGTTGTGTTTTCAATATCTGCACGGTATTTTTGTTAGGTTTGCTTTTAAACTATTATAAGGATATGAGCTAATTGTCGTTATAATTTTCTGAATCAGAAATTACGACCTTTTACCTATAAAAGTTGCAGATCATTTAGTTCCCATTTAAGGTGGTTTCCAACTAACTATAGTTGCGGTCCTATGTTGATGCACATGTATTGCAGTAGATTTCATCTATTTCTGCTCAACTGACTGATGTGATGAATAAATTAAAGAATTTCTGAAATTCAAAATTTTGATGTTTGTGAACTTTATTTATTTCCTACAGGCTGTTGTTACTGAAGGAAACAGCATTGGTGTTCAAGAAGGTATGAGGCTGTTGTAGGAAATCCTTGATACTCAATTATGTATTTCTAAAAATGATATAGGAATTTTATGCAGTACCTGGTGCAAATTTGCAAATATTTCCTCCTACTAGCAGTGGAAACAATGGGCGTGGTTATCAGACTCTTGGTGGTCCAAGTGGTATGTACACGAAACAAGTCAATTTTAGGAACATAAAATAAAGAAGTTAGTAAATGTGTAGTACTGTTGTAGTGTTACTTATCCCTGGTTAAACGACAAGCCTTTGTTCATCTTGCTATTGTAGCTAGTCTTTCTTTTGGACTCATAATCTGGTGATGTTTTCCCTGATTGTCTGGGAACCCTACACTGTATACTTAATTAGAAAATCAGAGCTTATGTCTCCTGCTATTGCATCTTATTTCTGTTCTATTTGAGAACAAAAACATTGGAAGTCCTCTGATAAGTTGAAAAAGGGTGCTGAAATTTGCATCAATATTTTACTTGCACAAATGCTCTAGCAAATTTTACGTATTGGTATAACTAGAATGTTCTGTTCCCGAACTTCATTCATGTGATGCCTTGTTTGGAGGAAAAGGACTTTGAAGGTTTGTGTTTGGTATATGATAGCCGTGGAAGCCTCCAAAGCCTCTCTTTGTTTGATTATTTTTTCATGAATTTTACATCTGGAAGTGGCAATCCTATGATGCAAAAGGAAACCTCCTTCAGCTTCCCTGATCTCTTGTTAAGCAGCTTTATCATTTGGTTTGCTTTTTCTTGATATTCTTTTCCTGGTATTTTTTGCTTCCTGAAAGAGGGGCATAACATTACATCAGTTAGTAGTTAGAGATATTTTCACTTGTTCAGACCACTCAAGACCAAAAAGGAAGAGAGAGAGAGAGAGAGAGAGATCACCATCGATGTTTGTCCTGACTTTTAACATTCACCACTTCTTTGTTTTTCTTCCAAATGGAAACTATAGGTAGTAAACCATGATACAACAGAAATGGAGAATCAAACTTGGGTGGCTAGATGGTACTATTGGCTCCACTGGATTGGCTTTTGGATGAAGATTCCTTTTTTTCCCTTTTTTTTTTTTATGAGTAAAGAAGTTTTTTTGTTGAAAATTTCATTTGGGTTGGAACTTTTAGATGGGGATTTGTGATCTCTGAAGTTAAAAAAAAAAAGAAATAAAATTATAAATAATCAATTAATAGTGTATTAGCCTTAATTGATTAATGAAACTGGCTTTAACCATCATTAAGCAACAATAGTTGGCCTTGATCAATTATTGAAAAGTGAAAACTAAAATTTTCCATGTTTACTTTTGTTGTTTACTAGAAGTTTTGGATTTTTTTTTTTTTTTTTGATGTAGAAGAGATTTCTTGATCGTAGAAGTAAAACAAATGAGTTTTTGTTCCAAAAAAAGTTTTGTTTTGGATTGGAAAAGGAATCCAAATACACCCATTATCTCTGGTAAAACATGGATTGACAACAAAAGTGCCCTCTTGCCATCTTTCCTTACAAACAGTCAGGTCATTAATATGAGGCCCACCCATCTCTGGCATAGATCCTGTTGCATATAATACTTTTGGTCTCTAGATAATTTTATCACTTTAAGATCAACTTTTGAGCACATTTACTTGAATTCAGTTGCTACTTATGCATTTTTCGTTTACCTAATATATTCAGAAGGTGATGGATCACAATCAACAAACAACTGGAAGGGAGTCTTTAGCATCTCCTCATACACACAATATTTCAACGTAGATACTGATGTCGTCTTAAATAGATTGCTAAGTTCATTATATCCCATGAGTGGAGACTTTTTCAGCAAGATTGATGCCAATCCAGATCTGTAAGTTGCATAAACTATAATCTCTGCTGTATTTCATTTGAAATTATCTTGACATGCTGTTCTGTTTGGCCTTCTTGAACATTTGTCTGGGCTCTTTCTGTTTGTTCATTATTTGTCTGTGAGTAGAGCGTGTATGACAATCTACTCTTCTCTGTCTTTCTCTCTCTCTCTCTCTCATGTACACGCACACAGAGACACTCTTTCAGGCAAAAGATTTATAACTTGCGATGATCTAATAACAGAAATCTTAACAGACACATTTTGTGATCGAGTTTCACATTTTTCTTACAAAGAGCTGTATTCCATCAAGGTAGTCATAGAAATGAACTAATAATGAAATTGAGAAAGTTTAGAAATACTGAAAAAAAAGGCAAATACAGTGGACATAAAAATTCTTTGTGATAGATTTGAACGTAAAAGATAGAGGAAAAAGGCAGACCAAATAAGACTAAGAACACAGTAATTGTTAAGATGCAGTAGACTGGAATCATTTGAGAGGATAACGTAACTCAGGTGAGCGGGAAAGAGTTTCATATACCCAATCCCATATTGGGCAGTATGAGATTCCTGAAGGCACGTTTACTTTGAAAACAAGAAAGAGAAAGATGACAAAGGAAATCGGTATCTTCTTAGCAATGTCAGGTTGTCATGGATCTTGTGGCAGGTGTGTCCGAAGTACCTTGTCATTGTTACTCTTATCTCTTGGATCAATGTAGAGTAATTGGGCAATGTTTTCCATCAAGGACGGAGCCAGAATTTTGGCTTTGAGGGGGCAATAGTAAATGAAAAATATTGGGGGGGGGGGAAGATAATACTTTTTGCAGCGAAAATTCTATATAAATTTAAAAAAWATTAGCACCATACGACATTTTTTAAAAATATTTTTTTTTTTTTGGGGGGGTGGGGGTCGCTGGTCCCTGACACTCCCTAACTCGCGTCCTTGTTTCCATGCTTTTTGTTTGTCCAAACTCAAGTTGTGTCTTAGTTTTGATGATCTAATACTGGATGAGCAAACTTTATGAATTTTCCCCTCCTATAAATACAAGCAAGCTTATATATCTTATTTATAACCCAGCTTCTTGTTTTTATTTTCTTTTTCTATTTTCTCTTGAATCATAGATGATAGAGATTAGAGAGGAAAATAAATGAAAAAGTTGGGCCAATGAGAGGAAGACTTAGAAAGAGGGTTCACTGACATACATCTCTTCCCTAATGCAATTTATTTAGGAAATCTTGTTTTTATAGAGGCCTGCAGAAGTACTGCACTCCCATCCCACCATTTCTCTCTCTCTTCATGTGTTTCTGCTCTGGGATTCTTCGTATATATGACTTATTTTTTAGTTCGTTATTTTATATTGCAAAGATTTCAAGAGTCCATGTAATTGCAGAATGTTGCCAAAGGATAGACTTAATATGATCTTTTCATCATGAAATTCGACAAAAAAGATGTAACAATAGACTCACCTTTACTCAAACTTCATAGGTTCAAGAGAATTAAGTGGCAAAAAGATTGAAAAGGACGAGGAGAGTAGAGTGATGAGCCATTTAATGTGGTCTAATGTGTTGTTTCAKTTAAGTTCATTTGTTAATTTTGTATTCATCTGTATCAGTTCTTATGTATGATAGAATTATCTTCACTGTGTTTWCCTCCTCTTTTGAATTTTCACATGTCTGCTGATTCTCCYTTCTTTTGATATTCAGCTATGGGCTTGTCTGGATCTCCACCACGCTGGTTTTTGTGATTGCCTCCTTGGGAAATTGTGCCACCTATCTGATACAGAAGAGAAGTAATGGCAGTACTCCTTGGACCTTTGATGTGGGATATGTAAATGTGGCTACCATCACTGTGTATGGTTATGCACTCCTTGTACCTCTGGCATTTTATTTCTTGCTTCAGTACCTGGGTTCAAGAGCTAGCCTTATCCGCTTTTGGTGCTTGTGGGGATATTCTCTTTTTATTTTTGTTTTCAGCTCTGTAAGTATCCCAGTTGATTGATGCTTGATTTGTCTTATAATATGGTTTATGACAAAGACATGATTACTGACGAAGGAAAAGTACAACTCTTGTACTTACCAGTTTTGGACTATCTTTTGAAAACCTTAAAGCACACCAGTTACATGTTATAGGGGTGTTTGAACTTAGATTGGCATGAAAATAATGGTCTATATGAAAATTTTTGATCMTATTGCTTCTTTTACTTTTAATTTGGTAATAAATGAAAGCACTAAAATAATCAGTTTTCAATAGTTCTTTYGGGAGTGAACTAAATTTTAAAAAGAGACCCCCTAAATTCCATATTTTGGCCGATTGAATTTACTTGAGTCCTGTTTGCATGCTTGTGCTTTAGACTGAGCTACAGTAAAACTCCTGGAATTTGAAACCAACATATTCATTGAACCAGTTTTCTTCTATATTTCAAAGAAACCTTTTTGTTTTTCGTTCTTTTCTAGTTTCATCCTTTTATAACACAGAAGTTGTGTAATTATGGTTATCTGACATTTATATCGTGAACATATGCAGATTTTGTTGATTATTCCAGTTGAATTTCTTCGGTGGACTGTGATATTAATTGGTGGTGCTGCATCAGCTAGCTTTGTTGCTTTCAACCTGAGGTCTTATGTGGAGACGAATGATGTTACTGTTGTATTAGTAGCTGCATTCCTTTTGCAAATGGCTCTCGCAGTCTTCATTAAGATGTGGTTCTTCCCTTGAAAAAAGTTCCATGATTAGCAATCTCTGCTCAAGGTGGTCGTGGTTGTGGTTGCTGTACATCCCAAGTTGTTCCTCTGGTTAATAATTGTGTTTGGACTGCTATTTCTTACTGAACTATTTCATAGGGTGATGAACTGGGATGAGCATTCAGATATTTCAGCTGGAGTGGATTGTGATTAACAAGTGGCAGTGCGGTCAGTAAATTTTGCTTGCGCTTTTAGTTGGTGTCTTTGAAGTAGGACAGGTATAGCTCATTGATTTGAACTTCAGTGTGTAAATATTACTGTTGTAATGGAAAATATACCTTCTGCGCCAGTTTTTACTATTGTACGAACCTGCAGTGATGACAGTAGATGAACGCCAAATTCCCCATGCCAAAAGAATACCCAGAGAAGGTGATACGAATAAAGCTGGAAATATGTGCAAGTGTTGCCAACCCCATTTGTGTATGGGAATCTGCAGAAGGTGAACTTAATGAGGAAAAATTTCAGTCAAATTTGCCTTTTACCCCTTGATAAGGTCTTGGCTTTTCTTTATGTTTGTGTACTTCAGTACAAAATAGACTTGTGTGAATCTCAAAGGTTCTGCCAAAAATCTTTGTGAATTTGTGAACCTGTGATTGCAAGACATAAACGGGGCAAACCTGAAACTCCAGTTCAGTCCAGAGATGTCGCTTCTAAGTACCGAAAGCAGCATCCGCGTCAGTGATCAATATCCATCAGCAAGTATAATGGGACGCTTCTAATTGATGTACAAATTAGGGCCGCCTCGCACTAGTGAAAGGGAAATGGTAGTTGGCTTGAGATTGAGTCATATTTATGTGGATTAATACACAAAAACTACATGAATATTTTGCTCCTCATCTTACTTTAAAAAGCATCCTTATGCTTTTGTCATTTTGGCTCAGCTGAGTCAAAAGTATGGTTCAATTTGAGTCATCTAGCACTATTTAAAAAGGGAAAATGAAAATTGTTACATACTTGAAAGAAAACAATGATTAGAAGTAGCTTTGCATAACAATACTATGTTAAAGATATTGTGTCAAATCTGAATACGATTTGCTTTTTCATTAWTTAACCTTTAGTTAGAATAGATGTCACTTTCATATAACTAAATAATAATAATGTATAAGAAATATTAATACATTACATAGAGTCACATGCAAAGACATTGCTTTCCTAACTCTTGTCTCCCTATATTTTTTTTGCATGTTCTTTGTTGACCTTGAAGAGAGATTGATGGGAGATTGTATAGTATTTTATTCATTACATTCACAATCAAAGATTAATCAGACATTGATTGACATACTTTTACCATCACTCCATTACATAGTATTTTATTAATCAACATTCACAATTAAATTACTTCAAATAAAAATTTATTTATTTTAAATYATTAAACTTGAATGAGGTATACATTGAAAAAAATAAAAATTAATAAGAATGACTGACACAACGAGGCCATTAGTTAAGATTCGAGAATGTTTCCTAATCAATGAGTTTGAAAATTTTTCAAAAAAGTCGATAATGCACTTGTCAAGAAAATTAAGTAGAAAACAAAAATGCATTTTGGCAATTTGCTCACGTAGTTGGGGATTTAATCATTAAACCCTAAGCAAGAGAGAAGTTCCGCCGCGCAGAAAGACATGAGATCTAATCATCCAAAATACGTGCGAACCAAACAAAAAAGTAAGCTGCTTTTTTGGTATTATGTCTGGACACGACACTGCCCGCCTCATTTTAAAATTGCTCGTGACTCTYTTTGTCAGATACAATCACCTGTTATCCTATTCCCTACGCCGGTACGAACCCTCCCTCACCAACTCAATACGTGGCATCCTATCTTTGGTCCCAGACAACTAATTACAAAACTCCAGACATCGTCCAGTACAAATAGAATTAGATTGGCGCCTGGGTTCTAGTGTACAATATATAGCAGTGAACAAAGACGAAGGAAAAGGGCAGAAATCCTCCTCTCAATTGATCTATCTATCTGCTTGCGGCTGCACAGGCAAACCCTACTCTGCCATATATTCCGGTGCCGACGGGACTAATTGCTGGTGCTGAGAGTCTTTCGCTTTCTTCTTCGTTCTGCTCGTCAACATGGACACCGGTGTTGACTCAACTCGAGCTTTTGTTAAAGATGTCAAGCGTGTTATCATCAAGGTCACAATTTTTATTTTTTCTTCTTTTCTTCAATTTGCTTGCATTTTTCTCAATTTTATTAATGCCTGTGCTTGGTTTGTCCGAATTATAGTTACAGAGTTCTTTCTAATTGGGAGCTCGGATTTGAACTGGGTTTACTTAAGGTTCTAGGAGTTTCGAGCTGTTAAAGAACTGTTGTTTGTTACAGCGTTTTAGTACGCTGCAAATGCAGTATACCTTGCAGTGCTTTTAAGGAACGAATTTACAATGAACTCCAATTTTGCAGTTTAGCTCTGTGATGTTTTTTTGGGCCTTTTCGGTTGCGGAACTTTCATTTATGCAAGATGTAAAGATTTTTATTTTCAACTACATGGATAAGCAAAAAGCTGCTTTTTGACATCTCCAGGGTAGGCAAAACAGTTTTTCAGCTTTTCAAAGCTAAGAACGGCAGTGTGAAAAGGCAGCCGAGAACGCAGCTTTTGGCAGCTTAAGAAAACAGGGCCTTTATATCTTTGTATTTATCTTTTGTACTAGGAACTGACTTCGAGTAGGTGGTTTACTTCATGGATGGGGATTTTTGAGACGTTGAGTGAACTATGGTAGTAGATGTGATAATGAGGGTGGCAAAAAGTTTGAGATTACTTGGCTTGGAAAAGATTTATGTGGGGCAAAATTGATTAGGTTGCTATTCATTTTTGCTTAGTCTCTTAGCTGACTTTGGTTCTACTTTTGAAATAATAATCCCTGATCTAGCAGAAGTGCAAAGTGAAAATCTATACTTCATTGTTACAAAAGTTCTTGTGAATATTCAAAGAAACTCGGAGTTTGAATACATCGTGATCATCTCATTAGAAATATTCTTTTTCATGTTATTGCTCAACAGGTTGGGACTGCTGTTGTCACGCGGGCTGATGGAAGACTAGCACTTGGAAGATTAGGAGCTCTTTGTGAGCAGGTGATTTTCGAGATTWTCACTTTGTCTTTAATTATGCTCATAAAATATGATTTTAGTGTATTTTAGATTTGTGAATTTCATCATTTTAATTTGCAAACGTACATGCAGATTCATGAACTAAGTTCACAAGGATATCAAGTCATCTTGGTTACTTCAGGTGCAGTAGGCGTTGGACGCCAACGCCTTAGATATAGAAGATTAGTCAACAGCAGGTACTTATTAATGTTTATTCAAATTATTTTCTTACTACGCGTGTGCAAATTTGGAAAATTTTCTACTAGTATCTCTATCTCTGAGTTTCTTGCTGTTGATTAACTGATGGAATTTTGGAAGTCGAAATTATTGAAGTATTAGTTTCTCAAGGATGAATATTTTGCCATGTTTTATCACTAAAGAGCGAAACCCTTTTGGAAATCCATAGTCTAATCATATGCTTTCTCATGCTTCTTTCATTTCCCAAGAGAATGCTGATGCACAATATAGATTTTCAAATTATAGATTTTTATGGTATTTTTTGCTTAACATAGCTCTGAATTCTATATTCTGCAGCTTTGCTGACCTTCAAAAGCCGCAACTTGAGATTGATGGGAAGGCCTGTGCAGCTGTTGGGCAAAATGATCTGATGGCTCTTTATGATTCATTGTTCAGCCAGGTGAATATTATGATTCGGTATCTTATAATCTGGAAGCATCACCATTTATTAGCTAATTAATCTTTAGCATTTATCTTTTCCTGTATATAGTTGGATATGTCATCAGCTCAGATTCTGGTGACGGACAATGACTTCAGGGATCCAAATTTCCGGAGACAACTCAATGAGACCGTAAACTCATTGTTAGCCCTCAAAGTTGTACCCATATTTAATGAGAATGATGCTATTAGTACCAGAAGAGCACCATATGAGGTACTCCTCAACTTTGTTTCCTATTACATATTGTGAGTAAGATAATGAAAACAGAGAAGTATATGTGCCCAATTAACTCACTAAAATCATTCACAGGGCTCGCATCTATGCTATATGTTTTCCCTTGCCACCTTTCTCTTTGTTTTTATTTTTGGCTTGCTTAAGGAGTGTAAGGAAAAAGAGAAGAATCCGGATCTATGGGCAAGTGCATCTTTGTAAAACGCTTTTATTAAACATTGAGGAAACTGATTTTTTACTGTGTATGTATAATTTCCAAGACACCTTCATTTTGGATATATGGTTATTCTAACTATGAACAACCTTTTAGGACTCTTCTGGTATATTTTGGGACAACGACAGTTTGGCAGCTCTACTAGCTTTGGAGCTTAAAGCTGATCTTCTTGTTCTGTTGAGTGATGTCGGGGGTCTTTACAGTGGGCCCCCTAGTAATCCACAATCAAAGCTAATTCACACATACATCAAGGAAAAACATGAGGGCACAATTACTTTCGGAGACAAGTCCAGGGTAGGAAGAGGGGGTATGACTGCTAAAGTCAAAGCTGCTGTTTATGCTGCTTACGCTGGCATTCCTGTTGTTATTACCAGGTAGGACTTCCATTTAAAATATTGATTTTATGTATGCAGCATGCCTAATTATGATRACTAATTGATTTGCACAACAAGCGCATCTTGTAGGTTCATGCAACTATATGGCYCTTTCATTTGGTGATAGCTTGGACCTGTGTCTCAAGTTAAAATTGAAAGATTTGAGGGCACTGGCAGCAAAGATAGCTGCAGGAAATAAGGATGATAATTTTCTTGTAATTTTTGAGTGGAGGAAATTCTTATTTTGGGCTCATATGGAGATCAATAGTGCAAAGGACCCATGGAATCAGTAACCATAATCTTTTGTAGTCTACAACATTGGATGCATTAAAAGTTCAGTTTTCTGCTTTGAGCTCATGAGCAAACTAAGTAGCCCAAATGTATGAAGTGTGCTTCATAGTAGATTTAGAATGAAATTTGCCTTCAAGTGTAGCAGTTGGTCTTTGTAGATTCCTTGTTATTTGATCTAGGGAACTATAACTGAATGACGACAGAAAATCAGTGTAAAAATAATTACAGTGTACAAACTTTGAGAGATTAAAGAACAATGACAATTTTGTTCCTCGATTCTGTCTCTAGTTGAATGCCAAGCACATAGGCTTTATTGTAGATATAGAACTATGTTTTAAGTCCCAGTTTTCATGATTCTTTGGCTGTATTCATGAAATCTTATGTAAAGGTGTTGCTGCTACTGATTTTATGAACTTACTATATTTCTTTTTCGATCAATTGTGTAGAGGATAATTTTGTTCTTGTTGTTGTGGGTTTTTTGCTCAGTTCCAAAAATTCAGCCCCTCTTTTGGGAGCATTTAGCTGTACTATTTACTACTTACAGTTTTAGATTGATCAAAATACTAATATTAATTTGGTTTTGAAATTTCAAATTAGACAAAAATGCAAATTTATGGTCAAACAAGGATTATCACACCTGTTCCTTCGAAGTGCAAAAGTACTAACATCTTACTGTTGAATATATTTTTCTTTGAAAGTCCCAATTTGGATGAGGAAAGGGAATTTTCCTCTGTGCATGCTAAATAAAAAACGAAGAAAAAGAGTCAAGCAACATAGAAAAACTGTATCTTTCATTGATTATCTTTATGCATCGAGCTGCAGATTAGGAATTTTGCTTGTTTACAAAGTATTTGTTCAAACTAATTGAATGAGCTAAAGATTAGAACTTGATATTATTATCTGTGGGCCATGAAACCATCTGAAACAATAATTGCATCTACCTTAGCAAGAAATGCTTGTTTTTTCGGTTTTCTTCAGGATCTTTTATTGTCATTTGCATTTTCTATTGATGATCTTCTAGGAATCTCCATAGCACTATTGTCAACTTGAGCAATCACTCTAGCTCTCACTTAGTTCTGAAACTCTGCTTTCCCTTAACTGATAAGTCTAATCTCACGAGCAAGAGGGAACATCGTTGCCATTTTGAGTTCTRCAAATAATTCACTTTCTTTGCTACTTTAGATGTCAATTTCTGTAAGTCTCACTGTATGTCAAATGGGAAAATAAGTGCTTAAATATGGAAATTTAGTATTTGAGTGTTTTCAGGTTCTTTTTTTTTTTTCCCTTTCTTTTTTTAATTTTTTTGTCTTTGGTCTTTCTTTAAATTGAATTGATTTGATCACCTTTCCTCTTGTGTGTGCATGTGGCTCTAGTGGCTTTGCTACTGGGAATATTATAAAAGTTCTTGAAGGACAGTGTGTTGGTACACTCTTTCACCGAGATGCTAAGCATTGGGTCCCATCTGGGGAGACTGATGCTCGTGGGATGGCAGTTGCAGCAAGAGAATGTTCCAGACGACTTCAGGTATTCTCGTTGTTGGGACACTGAATGTGGATCTTGTTAATCTAAGTTGCATGGAGTAGTTAACGGTCAAGGCCTACTTTACCTGCAGGAATTGTCTTCAGAAGAAAGGAGTCAAATTTTACTTGATATAGCTGATGCTCTGGAAGCAAATGAAAAACAAATTGTTACTGAGAACGAAGCCGATGTACGTGCCTCACAAGAGGCTGGATATGAGAAATCTTTGATATCTCGGTTGGCTCTAAAGCCTGGGAAGGTATTGCAGTGCTTCACACTTGGTGGATTCTTGCCATAGAATATTGCCTCTCTTTCTCAAAGCTCTAGACCCTGTTGTTACAGATTTCAAGTCTTGCCAATTCAATTCGTGTACTTGCAAAAATGGAAGAGCCCATTGGTCGTGTTCTTAGAAGAACAGAGGTATGGATCATGAGAATTCAGACATAAATTTACATTTCTTGCATTTGGATAGAGCAAACCTACAGATCTAAATAGTTTGAAACTTCAAAATAATTATTTGTCAATGATAAAAACTGACACATGTGGTTTACAATCCCTGGGACAAGTTGCTGTCTTTGCTTGTATCTGGGTCAATTGCTTGTAAAATTGGAGAAAAGATGCTCTCTTGGCTTGTAAAACAGATTGTAGTCCTGTAACAGACAAAAATACTACTTGGTATTTTATGCATTATGCTATTTTCTCATAATGACTTCTTTAATCAGCTTGCAGATGGGCTCATCTTAGACAAGACGTCTTCCCCCTTAGGTGTTCTTTTGATCATCTTTGAGTCGCGCCCTGATGCATTGGTTCAGGTAAAGTGAATTGGCAAATATTTTATTCCTTGTGATTACATGTTAGGTTCTGGTGGATTGCTTTTCTTATTTGGTAGTGTTTATAGATAGACTGTTGTAATGTGCAACACTAATGGAGCACTAAGATGATATTGCAATCTATAACTATACTGCAGTTGATATTGTTAGTTATTTGCTCATTGACACAGACAGCCTTAAATCTTTGATTTTCGGATTCTGCGTTTTTAGAGAGGTTGTTGGCTGGTGCAACAGAGCACTGCTTCAGCTTTTCAGGGACAGGGAAAACCCACAAAGGAGCATGAGATTGAGGGGTTTATTTAGAATCTGAAATAACAAATCTGATAGGCTACTTCTGTAGAGAAGGAGCAATGGAAGAATGTCAGTGAATTTCCAGAATGAAGTTTGTTGCTGAAAGGTTTTCAATCTAATTAAACAGATCCAAACTCAATGAAGGAACTGAGGGACATTCTTCTTCAAGCTGTAGCTTTTCTTGACACCAGAGAGAGAATCCTAACTTTAAGGATTGACCTCTTATAGTTTTTGCACTGTTATCTCCAAAATAGCCTAGTGTGTAGTACTACCGTTGTAGGTACCAACATAAAGAGGGGAGAAATTAGATCAGATTTTCTTTTCCCATTGTTTTATTGGAGAGAAAAGAAAACAAAATGTTGAGGAAAGATTCGCTAACCCACTAAGATGAATCCTTCCACTCTGAAACAGGATACGGATATGAATACTTCCTAATTTTACACATTTTCTGTATTCCATGAAATTTTCTGCCGGATTTAAATACAGTTATATGATTAAACTTCCATGTGGTCCTAATAGATATCCTATTCAATTGAGAAGGCTGTGATGATTTTCTTATTTAGTGGATAAAATTTCTCCTTGTACTGCTTTTTCTTGCCTAGAAAAGTATCAAATTGACAAGTTCCACAGGTGGGCTTATTCTTTTAGTAATTTTTGTGGCTCAAGTTTGTTTATGGAGTTATATAGATTTTTTTATTTTTATTCTTTTTAATTTATATAAGCTTTGCAATAGAGCAGTAATTCATTCAACTTCTTTGGCAAGAGCTCATGTTAGCATCCTGTCTCCATTCTTGAAGAGTTTCTATTTGATTGTATTTACTGATGAAASTTCATATTCCAGTTGGCTCCTTCTTCTTCTTCTTAACTTTTACTCACCATATGCATAATTCAACATCATATTCCATGGTGTAGTTTGGGACCTATCGTTTCCTGAAAGGCAACAGAACTTCAATGCTTGAAATTGGCTCGTACTTCATGTTTCTTTAGGATAGTTGCATGTTATACTATCTTGAACGTATGTTCTACAAAATTATCTGATCRAATAAACTCTCGCATTGTACCCCTTGTATGAGGAGTACAAAGTTGATTGATGCGTTACCATGGCTTCAGAATTTAGCTTTATTCATTTCTCTAAATTTTCATTTAATTGGATTCTGATATATATATTTTTGTAAATTTAAGTTTTTAGTAACTTTTTACAAAAAACCATTATTATTGTATATGCATGACTTTGTATTCTTCTAGTTTAGCTTTACACTCTTTCATGTATTCTCATGTTAAACAGACATGCTGAATTGCTCTCTAATTCTAATTGTTTTCCTTTCCTGTGGTGCAACTACAGATAGCTGCTTTGGCAATCCGAAGTGGAAATGGGCTCTTACTCAAAGGGGGAAAGGAAGCTAAACAATCAAATGCCATCTTGCACAAGGTATGCTCCTTAATTGGTGGTTGGTGCTCGGCATGTTTGACTTGTAGCATGTTCTTTACAGCACATCATTTCTAACACCTATTTTGAGCTTTTTTAGGTTATTACTTCATCAATCCCAAAAAGAGTTGGTGAAAAACTTATTGGGCTGGTGACTTCTAGAGATGAAATCCCTGAATTGCTCAAGGTTTCATATGATCATAGAACTTCTCCTTTGTAGCTTCTAAAATTTTTTCTTTGGGATAAAAGATCGAGTTTTCCCACCAAAAATCACATTGCTCATACTTGCTCTTGTAAAATATCTCTGTGCTCCAGCTTGATGATGTGATTGATCTTGTGATTCCAAGAGGTAGCAATAAACTTGTTTCTCAAATCAAGGCTTCCACAAAAATTCCAGTTCTTGGACATGCTGGTATAACAATCAAATCTTGAATGGTTTCTTGTTGAACATGCTTGAGCACATGAAGCATATGTTAACATATTTGTTGACCCTATAGAGATGCTGTTTTTTCTTCCCAGATGGAGTCTGCCATGTTTACGTTGACAGATCTGCTAACTTGGATATGGCAAAGCAAATAGTTTTGGATGCCAAAACAGATTATCCTGCTGCCTGCAATGCAATGGTATTTCACATTTTTTTATTTCATTTCTTTGAAAATCTCACACATGATGTSAGACTTCATAGATGTCTTAGCTACTTTTCTGATTTTTCGCTGTCCTTTTCCCTCTTGTACTTCTAGGAGACACTTCTCGTTCACAAGGATTTGGTGAAGAATGGTAATCTCAATGAGCTAATTGTGGAGCTACAAATCAAAGGTGAGCCTCCTGTTCCAAACCTTTTCATTCTGTATCCCATGAGTGCTTCTTTTCCCTGAATAAAGCATATTATATCTTCTGATATTTTTTCTTGAGAAGATATTATGAAGATACATGTAAATACAAACTGTAAGTCTTTCTGAGGTTACTCCACTCATCTAAATTGTTTACTTATGTGAAAACATTCACCAATAATGAATTAAACTATGTAAAAATGCCTCAATTAAGTCTGAATATTCTTTCCTTGTTTTATTTGGTTGCCGTAGTCGCTTCCATTTCCAAGGGGCAGAACATCTTGCAGTAAAGATTAGATTTTCAGTATTTAACTACATTTCTGTCTCATGTTATTCCTTTAAATTTTTTCTGGATTACTGAAAAACTATGGGATTCTCTGTCCTTTCTAAGCACTCCTCTTTCGCTTACCCGAAAAATTGTAGGGTTTTCTATTAACTCTATAGATCAGCAAAATTATCCATAAACTTCTTGGTATAAGAACTTTTACTGCCATTCAATCCTAAAATCATTCTAATACTGCTTAACCTTGTTTTTTGGAGTATTAGCGTGCATGGCCTGGATGCTACTTCTAGTAGCCTCTTGCTTATGGAAGGATGGTGTTAGAAAATAGAAGGTGCTATTCCTAGCAGCGTCTTTCCAGAAACAGAATGCTACTAGAAGTAGCGTCCAGGTTATGCGTGCTCATACTCCAAAAAGTAAGGTTATGCGCGACTAGTATCCCAAAAGTGGGGTCAAATTGGGGAAAAAACCCATTAATTTTAGAATGGCGTAAACAGAACTATTTGGTTAGATATAATTTTTCCATTAAACAAGAGATGATGGAGTAGCAAACTTTCCAGGTGTTACTGTTTATGGTGGACCAAGAGCGAGCTCCTTGCTGGATATTCCAGAAGCACCCTCATTTCATCATGAATACAGTTCACTTGCTTGCACTGTTGAAATTGTGGATGATGTGTATGCAGCAATTGATCATATTCACCGTCATGGAAGGTACTTATTCTCATCTTTGACATTCGTATTGTCTACAAAGTGAGATCTCAATTATGTGGTTAACTTCTGAAGAATTTCTACCCCTTCTCATTGGCAGCGCACACACTGATAGCATAATTGCAGAAGACTCTGAAGTGGCTGATATCTTTTTACATCAGGTTGACAGGTACGGTTGTGTAGTGCTTTGTGCCTTACTTTGAGCAGATGCATTTATTAATATTAATATTACGTTTTCTGTCTTTGGCAGCACTAATTTTCCAAGCTGTCCTGTTATGTCCTTGCAGATTTGACCTCTTTGCTTGTTTATATTTTGTCTTTTGATATATGGAGCTCCTAAATTTTTTCATGTTCTGGAGCACAGATAATTTGACATGTCTTGCTCTTGTGATCCATGTAGTATCAATTAGGAGTACCCAATGTGGCCATACTATATTGAATAGAAGTGCCTAATATGTTCTTTTATTACTCAGTGCTGCTGTTTTTCACAATGCAAGCACAAGGTTCAGTGATGGCTTTCGATTTGGGCTTGGGGCCGAGGTATACAATTTACATTTCTCCTCATTACCATCTATTCTAAGTTGTCCTCTCACATTTGTTGGTTAACAGGTTGGAATCAGTACAAGTAGGATTCATGCTCGTGGTCCAGTTGGGGTTGAAGGTTTGCTAACAACACGATGGTATGTTTCCTAATGATCTTCCTTCTGCGGTACGTGTAGTACCCAATGTGGCCATACTATATTGTAAAGGTTCGAAATTATGCTCACTAACCAAAGTAATAAGATCAGATTCTATTGATTAAAAATTGATCTACACTGTGATGTTACATGTAATTGAAACCATCCTCGTGCATATTGTTGATCCTGTTTTCATTCATTTTGCTGTTTTAACCCCATCAAAGTTGTTTCATGCTCAATGCAACTCAGCTATGTRAGGCTCACGAACCTTTWTGCTAGTTGCATTGTAAAAGGCTAAGGCCACCAATCTCAAGAAGAACGAGGATCATTTTATGTTCCGTCTTTCTCCTGTTCTGCGTCAAGCACCATATAGTGCTATAAATAAATAATCCACTCTAATTCCCATTGCAATTAACCATGTTTATGAAACATTACTCCATGCAGGATTGCGAGAGGAACTGGCCAAGTAGTGAATGGTGACAAAGAAATCGTGTACACTCACAAGGACCTTCCTGTAAGTAGCTGAGACTATGTTAATGGAGTATGTACAGCCTTCTTGCTGAAATTGGATTGCTAAACGGCTTAGGCTGTAGCGTCCCATTGAGGACGAGGATTTTTACATATTACTGCCCATACGATAGTTCTTGAGGAGTGCAAAAGGGGGCAGAGAAGAGTAGTCATACCATGAGAGCTGTAATAATTAATATTTTAGTGAATAACCCAAGTTGGCAATTGCCAAAGTTTTGCGTCTATGATGAATAATTGGAATATTTCCAAATATTTGTGGTTCTTGCCTGATTTGTTCCTGTGCTTAAGTTTTCATCTTGTCTACAAATCTCCGAAGTTAATTGCCAACGGAAAGCTTAACCCCGAGCTGCTGCTACTTTTTATCTGTTCCGAACTTGTAATTGAGCTCAATATCCCACTTCAACTCCAACTCGATAGTACTAAGTATACTAGCTTAAGCGCAGTAGATGGATATTCATAAACATCAACGCATTCCTTCATCTTTTTCATATAAATTTTTRCACCTTATGTTGATTTAGAAATTCACTTTGCTGATTGATTAGCTGCACTAACGTAACAAGCCTACCGAGCTAGCCATCACTAAATTTGTCCGAGTTTGTCAGCTTTTTCATTAAAGATGTGGTCTTGAAATACTTCATAGGAGTCTCCAATTAGAATGTTACCTTCAGCTTCTGTTTTGACTGAATCACAACAGGAATTGCTTTGAGTGGTATTTTCTTGGCCTTGAAATGTTGTCCCTCAAAATTTATGGGGTCATGTCCGAAATTGTGCTTCCTGTAGACCTTATCAAGACTTGGAGGACAGTCCAAGACTCCAAGTTAACTTCCAACACTGCCTCCAACATCGGCCTACAGATTGGCGATCTTATCTGGTCCGAGTAACTCGGTTGGTTCATGGATCATCCCTCCCATAGGAATCTTATCTGGTCCGAGTAGCTCGATTGGTTTCTTGATCATCTTGTTGGTCGATTTAAATTGGTTAAATTCTGCTGTTAACTCTTTTAAAAGAAAATATTAAAGTAAAAAGCATATATATATATATGTATATATGTATATGTATATATATATATAATATGAAAGCATAATGTTACGGATAAATCTACTTGAATCAACGTTAATTCAAATTTTCTTAATTAACATCCTTAAAATATAAGAATAAAAAATAAAAAGATAATAAATATCCCCATTATCATCCATCCTGCTAACCCTAAAATGGCCCACATCCCCACCTCTTTACTTTCACTTTCAATTTCTTCAGAATAACTTTCTCTCTTCAATGAGTAACTGAACTTTAGTGAGTCTTGTTTTAGGCTTTTTCTTTGATATTGCCTTTTGGATCATTTTGGCATAACAGAAATTGAAATGAACTTTACTTCTAAAGATTTTTTTTATTGAAATATTTACATATTTTCGAGGATGGAATGGAATTAACCCTACAAGTGATGAATAAGCAAAATCCAAAAGAATAATAATCTCATAATACGTTTTGCTCGAGGGGTAACTCCCACTCAAGCTCCAAAATGACTAGCCTAAACACGTTGGAATTTGATTCCATCTCATTTCACAATTGAATTAAGATCAATCTACTTATAACCAGTCCTGGTATAAAAACTGAATTGGAACTCCCAAATGTCTCATCAAAGGATTCTGATATTACTGCCTGTAACTAAATCACAACATGAAATGAAATTATATAAGAATAAATAACATAATAATCTGCTGACCGATCAACAGAATTTATGCTTCTACGAACTTCTTCAGGTTCTGAAGCCAGTTCATGTATTCCTTCCCATCTTTGATGATCATGTACTCATGCAAGAAATTTGTTGTGCTGGGTTTGATTCCCCTTATCTCGAGATACTTGTGGAAAGCCTTCTGAAGATTCTCGTCCAAGTCCCTAGACAGTCAAGAAATGGGAGTGTGGGAACATTAGCACTCATAAAATCAATCTGCAAATACTAAATGTAGAAGAAAACTAAACAATCACAAGTGTGTGGAGGAAATTTGCCATTTTGGATCTTAAGGTATGAAGTAATACTCACGTGAAATCAGGTCCTTCATAGGCAATTTGCTCCTCTGAATCATCTGGATCCTTAACTGACAAGCTATCGATAGTTATCTCATCCGGATAGGCAGTACAACCGAACTCCAAACAGGGTCCACTGCTCTTAGAAACTCTTACTACTAGAGGAAGCTGACTGGGGCTCCCCTGCTCATCCTCGTCCTCACCACCCTCGTCATTCTCCTCCCCGGTGATAAGATTAGACATATGGACTTCAACAGTGATGGTTTCACCTTGATATACTCTGGTTAGTGTTACAGTCTGCAGCCCAGGATTGTCTTGAATTTTGAAGGGAAAGTTCTCAGGAACCTCAGCCTACACAGATCTGGCTATGTTAAGCGTGCCAGCAAATCTTAATAGGTTGCTGAACAGGTAAAAAGTGAATTGAGGCAGATATCTCTAGGGGATAGGTGTTTTGAATTGATTCCTAGTGAATAACTCTGTATAGCTGGTTTACTGAACAGCCACATCAACTGAATATTTAGAAGGTAGTACATCTTAAAAATGATCATTCAGTTGTAGGACCAAACACTACATTTCAGATTTCACCATTTACAACATAATCATTTTCCCGTTTGGCTTCACAACCACATTTAAAGACAATTATGAATCTAGAAGATTATCTCCAACACTAAAAATAAATCACATTTTTATGTTCGAGATAAGTTCTGCTGAACATGGTTTTCCATTAGGTCATTTTTCTATTCCCACACC